>OVAO01002047.1:3428-13543 GCA_900406285.1 Biscutella auriculata
CGAACAATGAAATTCAGGGTCATTGCCAAACTCATGCGCTCTCGCATTCTAAACCGTCAGACGTGGAAGCTCGTTGGTGTCACGGTTTTGCTCTTGGAATGGACTCCCGCGGGTGTTATCGATCAACCGTCGTTAAGCTTCATCCCCCTTTGGGTGGATTTCACTAATGTTCTCGTCAGTCTACTCCGATGTTGGCTTGGGTTGGCTCGCGAGCCATGTTGGAGACCCTAAGCACCTTCATGTCATGACGGAATCCTGCTCTGATATCGACCAAGCGAAGATTTTCGTTGAGCTCGACCTAACAAAGTCATTGGTTCGTCAGATCAGGGTCCCTCATGATCCCCCGGTTCTGGTCAATGTTAGCTACCCGTGGTTGCCTGCTTACTGCAGCCGGTGTGTGAAGTGGGGCCACGATTTGGAGGAATGTCGCGCGAAACTCCCAAGCCCACGGCTATTGCTCCCTCGGGTACTATTGCTTTGGATGTTGCTGGAAAGAATCTCTTAGCTTCCCTCAATGGGCAGCGAGCCCCTGCTACTCCATCGTCCCCTGCAGTACGCGTTGTCGCCGTCACTGCTGCCTCATATTTGGATCAGCAGGACATAGTACGCGTTGTTGCTACCTCTGCTAAAACTTCATGTACGCCTCTCGCTCTCACAATTTTGTCGCCTCCGACTTGTGTTGTTGTGGGAGCTGGTGTATCAGTTTCTATTTCCGTCGTGGATGCGTCGGGTGTTCATGACGTCCCAAGGGTAGTTGATGTGGAGAATGCGACTGTTGGTATCGTTGATGTCGTGGTCGTTGATCCCGCTGCGGGGAGTGTTGCTGCATCTATGGAGAGTGATGATGTTGCTCTAGATCCAGTGTTTCCTGTCGTCGATGCTCATGCTCATGCGCACGATGCCCCTGTCGCGGTAGGCCACGCGCAGGTTTCTTCGGGGGTCTCTACCTCGACATCGGACATCGGCTGGAGCCATGTCTCCCCGGGTAAGGTGGGTTGCTCGTGAAAGTTTATTACCGACCACACTCCCAGTGTCTCTCCTTCTCGGTTTGGTGTCTTCAGCAAGAGAATATGTCTGATTCGGAGGACTTGCAGTTACCAGAGGCGCATCCTAAGTGTAAGAAGAAGAAGAAAGGTCGGACCCCGGCACCTCCGGTGATTCGTGCAACTCGGTCCAAGCACCCCGAAAAGGAAGCTCTTTGGAGCCTTTACTGATGTCGAGCTTCTTTTGGAATATATGTGGTTTCAACTTGCCCAGGAAACAAAGGGTCGTTCGGGATTGGGTTAGCTCGATTGGTGCTCTGTTTGGTTGTTTGTTAGAGACTCGAGTGCAGGAGTCTGGCGCTCAAACTACATTTGATTCTGTATTTTGGGACTGGTCCCTCTTGACCAACTATGCTCACCATCCGTTGGGTCGTGTCTGGGTGGTTTGGAGTGACCTTATTACTCTCACGCCGCTATACGTTTCTTCTCAATTGATTACTTGTTCGACTCATATCCCGAGTTTAGGTGCTGATATTCTTTGTTCTTTCATTTATGCAGCCAGCACAGCTGAGGATCATGCTCTGTTGTGGGAAGATCTGTGTCGATTTCACCCTAATCCTCTGTTTCATGGGAAGTCGTGGCTGGTGCAGGGTGATTTTAACGAAATTTTGGACTCCTCGGAGCATTCCCTTGGTCGTTCTCTCACCGCGGGGTCAGGGGTTTTTGGTCGATGTGTGGGTTCATGCTCTCTTTCTGATTTGTGATATCATGGAGCTCTGTTTACATGGTCTAACAGGCGGTTGGAGGAGCCTATTAGTACCAAGCTTGATCGCGCCCTGGTCAACTCGGAATGGCTCAATGCTTTATCGGATTCGTTTACGATCTTTGCGAGTGGGGGATGCTCAGATCATGCTCGTTGTCATATTCAGCTCTCTGGTCAGTTTGCTACGAAGAGGAAACCGTTTAAGTTTTTCAACGTGTTGGCTAAGCATGCTTTTTCCTCCCCGCATTGTCTGAGTCTTGGCGTGCTTTTGACCCTCTCTATGTGTCTCGGACTGCTCTCTACATGTTCACTCGGCAGTTAAAGCTTTTGAAGCTTCGGATGCGCTCCCTTAACCGGGATACTTTGGGAATTTTGTCGACTCGTGCCAGAGATGCTTACGCCGTGTGGTGTCGTTGCCAGGCTCAGGCTCTCCTTACCCCAACGAGAGATGATTTGGCCGTTGAGCATGCCGCGGCTGTCGCTTGGAGCCATGTCTCCATGCTCACTGAAGCTTTCTATCGTCAGAAGTCTCGTATTCAGTGGTTACAGTTAGGGGATCAGAATACGACTTACTTTCATCGCATCTCCTAGGTTCGTGCTGCGAGTAATGTCATTCGCATGGTTCAGACTACTTCGGGGGAGGATCTGTTTGCGGTTCCCGACATTCAACGTGAGGTTGTGGGTTTTTTCGAGTCTCTTTTGTGCAGTCGTTCCCCCGACTTTACTTATATCTCGGTCACTGCTCTCCGCGATTTGTTGCCTTCTCGGTACTCTTCCGCTGCTGGTAGTTCGCTTATTGCCACGGTCACTGCTGATGAGATTAAGCAGGTTATGTTTGTTATGCCGGAAAATAAGGCTTCGAGTCCTGATGGGTATACCCCTGAGTTCTACAAGGGTGCATGGTGGATTCTTGGGGCTGATTTCGTCACAGTTGTCCAATCTCTCTTCGTGATTGGTTACTTACCCAAGGGGGTTAACGCTATTATCTTGGCTCTTATTCCCAAGTACTCTGGGGCGGTGATGATGAAGGATTATAGACACATCTCTTGCTGCAACTTCATCTACAAAGTGATCTCGAAGATTCTTGCCAATAGGTTGCAGCTCCTGTTTCCTGATGTTATTGCGCCGAGTCAAACGTCATTTGTCCGAGGTCGTCTTTTGCTGGAAAATGTCCTGCTTGCGACGGAGTTAGTCCAAGGTTACCATCTGCCCACTGTCTCCTCTCGCTGCTCCCTTAAGATCGACATTACTAAAGCGTTTGATTATGTACGATGGAGCTTTATTCTCTCTATTCTGCGCGCCATAGAGGTACCAAAAAATTCGTCAACTGGATTGCTCGTTGTATACAGTCTGCTTCCTTTTCTGTTTAGGTCAATGGTAAGCTTTGTGGTTTATTTCAGAGTACTAGGGGTGTCCGTCAGGGCTGCTCTCTCTCCATATATCTTCGTTCTGTGCATGAACATTTTGTCCTTGCTCTTAGACCGTGCGGCTACCTCGGGTACTATTGGGTTTCACCCTCGGTGTGATCGGTTGAGTATCACTCACCTGTGTTTTGCTGATGATATAATGATTTTCAGTGATGGTTCTTTTGCGTCCCTTCAGGGTATTGTCGCTGTTTTTTATTACTTTGCGCAGATTTCGGGTCTCCGCCTGAGTCTTGAGAAATCGACGATGTATTTGGCGGGAATGTCGGATAGTTTTAGAGCTCACATAGCTGCCCAGTTTCCCTTTCGGTAGGACTCACTTCCGGTTCGCTATTTAGGCTTACCTCTCACGACGGCTCGGTTGAGGATGCATGATTGTGAGCCGTTACTCACCAAGATTAGACAACGTAGTGAGAGCTGGATAGTTCATTCTCTCTCCTTCGCTGGTCGTTGGCAGCTGATTCGGTCTGTTCTTTCGGGTGTGAGTAACTTCTAGACCTCCGCTTTCTGTCTCCCTAGGCGTTGTCTTAAGGAGATCGATAGTCTCTGATGTACTTTCTTATGGTCGGGCCCTGGTCTTAATACTAGCTGTGCTAAGGTCGCTTGGCGTGATTTCTATTGCCCTATCTCCGTGGTTGGGTTTGTGTCTTCTTGCGGACTTGAATCGGGTTCATGGTCTCCGGTTGATTTGTTTATTCTTTTCCATGAGGCACTCCCTTTGGGTACGTTGGGTGCAGTTATACTTGATTCGGGAGGGGTCTTTCTGGCTAGCGAAGACTACTCGGGGCTCTTGGTTTGGGAGTAAGCTTCTACAGCTGCGACCTCTGGCTCTCACATTTATGCGTTGGGAGATTGGTTCAGGTACATACATATCTTTTTGGTTTGATAACTGGATTTCTACAGGTTCTCTTTTCTCGTGGGTGGGGGACCTCGGTCCGCGGTGCTTGGGGATCCCTCTTTCGGCTACCTTAGCTAAGGTCCGGGACACTGTCTACCCTGGTCGCTCGTCTCGCTCGGCGGACCTGTGTGCCATTGAGTCCTTGATCTCTCACTTGCAGTTCCAGCCTCCATCTGACTTGCCGGATCATGTATTATGGCGCTTTGCTACTGATAGGTTTACGGGTCGGTTCGTCTCATCTCATGTCTGGAATACCATTTGTGCCCCGCGGCCGCGTGTACCCTGGGCAGAGGGTATTTGGTTTTCTCATTTCGTCCCTCGGTACAGTTTTATCGCTTGGCTTGCGGTCTTATATTGCCTCGCTACCTCGGCTAGAGTCATTGTCTGGTCGGGCTCTTCGGACCTCTGCACCTTTGGTTGCGGTGTCCCAGAATCTCAGGATCATCTCTTTTTTACTTCCAGGTACTCCGCTCGGGTCTGGAACCAGGTGATCCAGAGTTTCTTGGCTGGCCATTACACCACCCTTTGGCCCCGCCTCAAGCGTATGTTGCATGCTCGGCATTCCCCGCCAGCTTGGCTATATCTCTACCGCCTCATGTTCCAGTCGACTCTGTACCATGTCTGGAGAGAGCGAAACAACCGACTCCATAACTCTCAGCCTTTTATGTCGGCTCTGCTTCTCGCCCAGCGTGTCGATCGTTCTATTAGGAATCGGGTATTGTCTTTGTCACCTCCTGGTGGGATTGGCGATACCCTCTACATGGAGTGGCTCCGCTACCGTCTCCCCCCCTACTGCGGACAATGGCGTATAGTCAGACACTCTTTTCTTTCGGGGTGTATTTTTCCTATTGGGTTTTTGTATTTTCAAGGTTTTTATCGAGGCTGGCTGCGCCCCGTTTCTGTTGGCTATAGTAGGCCTTCCCTCCCCCTTTCAGTTCCCCGGTTTTCCCTCCCTTTATTAGTATATTTGCGCCTATGGNTTGGGTTTTTGTATTTTCAAGGTTTTTATCGAGGCTGGCTGCCCCCCCGTTTCTGTTGGCTATAGTAGGCCTTTCCTCCCCCTTTCAGTTCCCCGGTTTTCCCTCCCTTTATTAGTATATTTGCGCCTATGGCATGTAGCAAGTTCTTGCAGACCATTTGTAATTTTTTTTGCTTAATATATTTTACATTACAACCAAAAAAAAAAACAATTATGTTTCTAAAATCCCTATTGCGGTCACCAAAACCTAACTTTTCTTCTTCTATTACCTTCAATACTCTATAAAACAAAAACAAAACAAAACAAAAAACTTCCCTTAAAAATAGATCGACATATTTTTATTTATACTTTAGAACTAAATGTTGTAGCTCATATGGAAATAACCTCAAATTATTTGGTTGTAATTTGTATGTTCAACATAAGATTGTGTAGGAATACCAATGTGATGGTAGTTTAGTGGTAAATGGAGTGAGCGATTTTTCACTACCATCATCCAGGTTCGTATTAGGTTGAAAAGAGTGATTTATGCCTTTAACGAGGTATTATCAAAGAGTGGTTCTGAATCTCAGAGGGAGACTATGAACCGCAAGGTCCGAAATTCCCAACGAATTATAAAAAAAAAAATTGTGTAGAAAAATTCAATTGTTAAGTAGGGGCCATAATGATACGGAAGTGATCTTATTTTTAAATAATTGTTATTTTTTAAAATTCCATATGACATTTTCTTTTCTTTTCATTAAGAAATAAATTGCAATCAAAATCTATTTATAAGATTTTGTTTACTTATTAAATTAAATTTCCATCAACCGAAAGAGCTTTTCTTTTTGGGTTTGCTTTATCGCTTTTTTTCATGATCTTTCAACTGTCAAAGTAACGTCTAAAGCTAGTCTCAACAATTTTTGTTTACTTCAACATTTTTTAGTTTCTACTCTCTTCTTCTTTTTCATCTTTACTCTTTCCTCTTTTTCTTTGAACTTCTTGCCTTGAGCTTTGTGAAACCACTACAAGGTGGCTAATTTTCATTCTTTTACTCAGTTTCTTTCCAAAATACATGGTTATTTTTTATTATGAACTTTTTTCTGGTTTTCTTTGATATTCTATTTATTTTATTTTAATCGATGTTTAAAATTTATATATATAAATTAATAAAATTAATAGAATATTTATTACAACCCTTATTAATAGATTAAGTAGTTAAATTATTTTAAATTTTTGAATAAATAATCAAAAGATAATATAGGAATAAAAGGGAGAACTACTAATTTTACATAAAAAGTTTAGAACTTTACTTAATTAAAAAAAAGATTTAAACATCATTTATTATGAAATAGAGGAAATATCACTGTAATTAAAAGTCATGTTGAAAGTTTTATTGATTCTAAATTTTTAAGAACTATTATAACAGTGAATTAAATGGTTGAAGAGGCTCGAACCATAGTGTTAAAAATCATTAAACAGATATGCAATTCTCCATATCCACAAGTCTGAAAGTTAAATATTTTATAGATTTAAATAATTTATTAAATATGTTCACCATATATGATCAATTAAGAAAAAAGAAAAACGTATATATACTTTTATATGGTGCAGGTGTTTCTAATTAGAAACCTTTTAGTTTAATAGATAATTTGATTGATTAAAAGAGAAGGTAATGATCTTTCTCATGCTAAATACTTTTGATCATGAGAGTGGCTTTAACTACCTTCTTAGGATGATTATAAAGTACGATAATTAAATTTAAACAAAAGTTTTAGTTAAGGGATATATTAAGTTCATGTTTCGTTTCTTCTCTAGATGACATCCAAATGATGTTCATTTGGAAGATATTGTTCGTTTAGTGTTAATAAGTACGTAATCTGGGTGCTCCATCCCATATGGATGAATTTTTAAACCTGGTAAAAATTTACACATGCATATCAACAAATTTTAAATGGACATTTAAAATACATGTGATTTAGTATTTTTATCTTGAAAGTATAAAATAAAGATTTTTTAAAAAACACAATCATTTTATTCCTCCGAAAAATATATAACTATGTTTTTCACGAATAAATATGGGAACACGTTTTTTAGAAAACAATATAGAATTATATTTTTCAAAAAACGTAGAATTATATATATTTTTTAAAGAATAATAAAATCAAATTTTTTTGGAGAAATATGAAATTCACCTATTTTTTTGTAGAAAACACGAAAATTATATTTTCAAAAAAAATATGAAATCACATTCAAAAACATGATATCAATTTGTTTTTCAGAACAACATGTAATCATGTTTTTTAAAACAACAAAAGTATACGTTATTTTTCTAAAAAAACATAGAATAATTTTGTTTGAAAATTAAGAAATCACATTTTTACCAAAAAAAACACCAAATTACGTTTTTGAAAAGATACGGAATTATATTTTCCTTCGGAATAATGTTTTTAGAAAAACAACGAATCACTTATTCAAAATCACGTTTATCTTGTAAAAATATGTGATCACGTCTATTAGTTTTCTAAAAACATTATAAAAAATATTTTATTAAATTTAATTGACTTAGAGAAAATAAAATTAATACATATCAAAATAAAATTTTGAAAATTGNCAAAAATATGTGATCACGTCTATTAGTTTTCTAAAAACATTATAAAAAATATTTTATTAAGTTTAATTGACTTAGAGAAAATAAAATTAATACATATCAAAATAAAATTTTGAAAATTGTTTAATTTTAAATCTATGCATCTTTGCATAGATGCATTCGTTAACTGTACAAACAAAGAGGCTTAAATCAGTTGCCAAACATCTGCTGCACATTTAGTTGACTTATAGGTTTTGGGACCCCAACGTTGGAAGTTCAAACTGCGAGAAATATTCTTATTTTGAAATCCTCTTACATATTTAAAGAAAAGTAATCTAGAATACATGTCAAATTCACAATTTTCTAGTTATTTTTATTTTAAAGTTTTATAATCTTAAATCAAACACGTTTATATTTAATTCTTTTTTATTAATTATTATGATTCGTGTTGCTAACTATTATATTCTTAATAAAAATATATTTAGTTATAATTTAAATCAATACTTAACTTATTTAAATCACAAAAAATTAAAATTTAGTTTTTGAATAAAACTTAACTTATTCAAATAAACAAAATATTTTCAGATAAAATTTTCTTAATGTAAAATTATTTTTTTCTCTTCAACTCTTATATATTAAAAAGATAAATATTGCAAACTTAAAAAAAATATTAATGGCTAAGATACTATAATTATCTCTTATATCATTGTAAAGTCTAAATCAGTCCAAAATTATTTTTCAAAAAGTCAATCGAATTATTATATATAATATAAAATATTTAAACAATAGTTTAATAAATATATTCAATTAAGTAAAAAAATTAATATTTTGATGATAACAATAAATCTGTGCATGGCTTGGATCTTAACCTACTATATATATATATATATATATATTAAAAGAGAAGTGATTGGAGAACACGTGTCAAACCACAATTTATCTTATATATTTTTGTTATTAAAAATTTAACATCTTAAATTTGTTGTCAAACACTTTTATATTTAATTTTTTTAATTGACAGTTATTATTTGTGTTGCCGGACAATATTCTTAGTAAAAAATTCTTCAATTACAATCTTTTATGTTTTTAACAAGGTTCGATTAAAAGTAAATCTAAAACTTCAAAAATTTCTTATCTATTTTTTATTTTAAAAATTCAACATCTTAAAACACATTAATATTTTATTCTTTTTAATTGATTATTATTAATAAATGATATAATCTTAGTAAAATTTTTGATGTTTATAATTTAAATAAATACTTAACTTATTTAAAATAATAAAAGGATATTCTTTTATTTTAAAAATAATTATTTAAAGGTTCGATTAAAAGTATATATCCAAAATTAAAATTTTCTTTATTTTTTATTATTAAAATTTAGCATCTTAAACCTCTTACCAAATATATTTATATACTTTTAATTGATTATTATTATCGTCTTATATATTAAAAATTTAAGTTATTTGAGTCCATATGTCTAACCTATAATTTTTCTACGTTATTTTTTGTTTTAAAATTTTAATATCTTAAACCTACAATTTTTTCTATGTTATTATATGTATATTTTAATTGATTATTATTATTATTCATATTGTCTAAAAATATATTCTTAAAAAAAATTATTTATAAATAATTTATTTATTCAAATAAATAGTATATGCTATCTAATCTTTTTAATAAATTTTTAATTATTTAAATTTCAGTCACGTTATTGTATGAAAAATAAATATTTTAAAAAACAATCAAATAAATAAATTTAATCAAGTTAAAATTTTAACAAAAAAATTTATGATGACATTAAAATCTAGATTTAGTCTGGATCCTGACATAATATATAATTAAACTGGTTGGGTTTAGGGAATTAGAAAGTAACATTAAGTCACGGAGAGGTTAGGAAAAGAAGGAACAATAAAAGGTAATCAAAAGGGTTGTTGTAGAGGACATTCGTAATTTGACTAATTAACTACCACTCAGTTTAAATCATTCCAACAAGAGTTGACATATTGTCATAGTAACATTCATGGTGAATGTACAAATCATATATTGTATGAGCACTTTGTCCATGATATTTCGTAAATTTACTTAATCAAGGACCCAATATAATCACACACACACATATATATACTCTTCATAATTGGTTTGGTTACCTAAGCGTAATTAGCTTTATGTCCATCATAAAGGGACTATTTAATTCGACTAAGTTTGATCTTAATTGGAATATTATTTATTTATATAAAGGAAATCTGATATAGTTTAGATAGAATTGGCAGGTAGTATGTATGTGTGATTTATAATATAATCATTTTTTTTATCAACTTATAATGATTTATATTTTTATTTTTTTTGTCACTTAGTCGAGTGGTTACATGACCACCTTTTAACCCTCACCTTGGAGGTTCGTCCGGCTGGGAATAACATAGAGTACTAGACACTAGGTCATTGACTTCTGTTACTTATAATGATTTATAATATAAAACCTTTTTGTCAACTTTTAATTTCCTTA
>OVAO01002048.1:0-13542 GCA_900406285.1 Biscutella auriculata
TTGTATGTTTTGGTAAAGGGTTTTCACCAAGGGATTGGGTTTATCTAAATTGGATAGTTTCTAGATCAAGGATACCATTTAGATATTGTTAATGAGTAGTATGTTTGAGGATTAAGTCACCCGAGTCGATAACCTTAGTCCATTCGCTTAGTTTCTCTTTGTATTTCTCTTTAATCGGTTTCGTTGACTTTTAGTTGACTTTATCTTCTTGTTGCAATTTAGTAGTTTCAATAGGTTTGTTTAGTGACAAAACAATCTCTATTATCTTCCTATACTTTACATTCCCCTTAATAGAACTAGTTAGTAATCAAAAACCCGAAAAATGGTTCGATATATCTCGGATACTTTAATCCACCCACTATACTACATTTGACTATAAGTAGATAATAGTCTTCTCTTTAATCAATAAGGAGAATGCGAAATATCTCTTTATCAGTCATCCTACACTTGTGGCTTATGATGATGAAAAACCTCATGCTCAAGATTATGTTCGTGCCAAGGTTCTATTTAATGTTTCAAACCCAGTACGCCGGATTAAGAATCTCAAACTGCCTCATGGAGAAATCGTTAAGATTCAATATGAGTTTCAAAGGATTAGAAGGCGATGTTATACTTGTCAGCGACTAATACATGATCAAGATTCATGTCCTTTCTCGAAACCCTAGGGGAATGCATCGACATCTACACATACCTTGCTTATTGAACCATCAGATCCTTCATTTGGAATAGTCTCGGAAGATCAGGCAGTTGTAGATCCGATAACGGGGAAACCCGGAATTGATACCCATGTGTTGGAATTCATGAGACTCTATCTTTCAGCAAACAATGGTATTGACAGAAAGGTAAAATAGTCGTGTGTTCAGTCAAAACGCTTTTACGTCTAAAGCATAAAGAGGAGGATAACAGTGCACTGCTTCATATGGATATTCCCACTGAGTATACTAGAAATGTTGACAAAGAGAAATGTATTGTGTTTAACTACACAACAGCTGATACATCTTTAAAGATTAACCAGGGGGGCCGACAACAAGATCAAGGCTCAAAACAAGCTAGCTCAGCTCAACAGTCTATCTCTACTATTCCGGTGTCTACTTCTGCTATTTTGGCAAATCCAGGTTCTACGGGCTATGCAGTTGGTCATTCTAATACCATTGCATCCGAGACTAGGATAACAAAACAGAGGAAAAGACCCAATAGTTGGAAGCGAAAGAAGCAAGCAGCTCAACGTCTAAGTCAGAATCCATTATCAGAAACTACCTCAACTCAATCTAAAAGGAAAAGAAAGTCTGATAGCACCTTGTCAAGTCCATAAACTCCCAGAATGAAATCACCAAAGGTAGCGGCCTGTGATGGGTCTCTCAAGGATTAATGAGCCTGTGGAGTTGGAATTGTCAGGGGCTAGGGATTTGAGGAGATATCTCTTCCCTGATTTTCTCTTCCTCATGGAAATGAAATGCTCATCTGGAAACATTTTAGATTTGAATCGCTGGCTAGGTTATGATTCGACTCATGTGGTTGATCCAGAAGGCTTTTCTGGTGGTTTAGCCTTATTTTGGAAGAAAGCCTATGATGTACATATCCTGCATTCATGTAAGGGACTTATTGATGTACATGTTAAGCTTGGTTCTTTAGTTTTCTTCATTAGTTTTGTCTATGGTGACCCTAGGCGTGGTCATCGTACATCGGTATGGGAGATGCTATGCTTAATAGGCCAAGCAAGACAGGGGCCATGGCTTCTTATTGGCGACTTTAACGAGCTTATGGACAACTCTGAGAAGATCGGAGGACCTCCTAGGCTTCAACTTCGTTTTATGATTTCAGATCAATGGCAAGGTCTTGTTGTCTTCGGGATTTGCCTTATTCTGGGAACTCATTATCATGGGCAAGTTGGAGATCCAACTCGTGGATTCAATGTCGACTAGATCGTGCCTTCGGTAACTACTCCTGGATTCAGCTTTTTTCAAGATCCCACTACCAATATTTGGACCATTATGGTTCGGATCACCGTCTTTTGTGCATCATTTCTATTTTGACAAACGATGGAGATTCAAGCCTGCTGCTTTTAATATTGTTCGGGATTCTTGGTCTAGCTCTTCTTCTTCAATTATGACTATCATGGATAAAAATAGACTATGTCGACGTAATCTTTCTCGTTGGGGTAGAGATGTTCGACTAAACTCTCAGAAGAGGATTCATGATATCAAACTTCTGCTTAATAAGAAGAAGAGAAGAGATATCCAGATCACTCCAGATTACTTTCTATAAGGTAAAATCTAGATCAGGCTATTATGGATAGGAAGCTTTTTGGCTAAAAAAGCAAAGACAAGTGGTTACGACTGGGAGATGACAACACTTCTTTTTTTCATCGGAGTGTTAAGGGTCGACGTCTACGCAATACAATACTTTATCTTGTTGATAACTCTGGTCAAGAGGTTTACACAGAAGGAGCTAAAGGTTATGTTGCTTCAAATTATTTCCAGACCCTCTTCCAAACATCCTCGCCAATGAATCCTACTGTGCTCTTACAAGGTTTTGAGGCAAAGGTTACTCCTTCAATGAATGACCTGTTGATTTCTGAAGTAACTACAATGGAGATTCGTAAAGCAGCCTTTCATATAAACGAAGAGAAAGCGCCGGGTTTTGATGGTATGACATCTTACTTTATCCAAGCCTACTGGAACATTATTGGTCGTGATGTTATCTTTGAAGTTAAGAAGTTTTTTAATGAGAATGTATTGCCTCTTGAATGAAATTATACTACTATCTCATTGATTCCAAAAATTCCAAATGCTCACTCAATGAAGGACTTCCGTCCAATAAGTTTATGTTTGGTTTGCTATAAAATCATTTCTAAAGTTTTGAGCAACATGCTTAAGAAGATATTTCTGGATATAATATCATCGACTCAGGGATCTTTTGTGGAAGGGAAGCTTATATCAGACAACATCTTATTGGCTCATGAGATGTTCCACTCTCTGAAGACTTGTGCTCTTAGACGAATATATTCCCTCATTCTAAAGACTGATATGTCAAAAGCTTTCGACATGGTTGAATGGGAATTCCTCTTTGAGTTGCTTCGTCGGTTTGGTTTTGCTTATACTTGGATAAACTGGATTCGCATTGGTGTCTCAATGGTTACGTATTCAGTTCAGATCAATAGGCAAACCCATGGCATGATAACTTCATCGCGAGGATTGCGTCAAGGTGACCTACTCTCGCCTTTTTTGTTTATTCTCTGTACAAAATCTCTGGTACATGTGATGAATAGGTCAGATGCAGCTAATCAATTACATTGAATCCGTGTTTCATCTTCTGGTTCTCCGATTCAGCAGCTATTATTTGCTGATGACAGCCTTTCTCAGTTGTGCATCGACTATTTCTGAATGTCAAAATCTGCTCAATTGTCTCAACTTATATGAAAGTACATCAGGGCAACATATTAATTACCAGAAATCTTTGGTATCCTTTGGAGTGGATACTGATGATTATTCTCGGGTTTTGCTCTCGAACAGGCTGGGAGTTCAGCAAGATAGCGAGCACTCTAACTATTTGGGTCTACCAACTTGCTTCAGTGGTTCAAAGCGAGAGTTATTAGGGTTTATTATTGATCGAATAAAGTCTAGACTTTCATCATGGCAAACAAAGTGGCTTTCTTTAGGTGACAAGGAAACATTGATCAAATATGTTGCTCTCGCATTACCAGTCTATGCTATCAGCTGTTTTAAGCTCTAGAAATACCAGTGTAAGGCTATTAATTCGACTCTATCTAATTTTTTGTGGAATATTCGTGAAGATAAGCGCAGCATTCATTGGGTTTCATGGAATAGGCTATGTCGTGAGCGCATTGGAGGTGGTTTAGGATTTAAAGACATATCTAGATTCAATCAGCCGCTTTTGGCTAAGCAAGTGTGGCGTTTTCTCAAGAATCCCACTTCTCTTTTATTCCTAGTGTATAAGGATCGCTATTTCAAATCTTCTTCGATTCTTCAGAGTACCTATGCTATGCGTCCATCTTATGTGTGGCGCACTTTCAGTTTGGTAAAGAGCTTCTCATCAAGGGCTTGTTGAAATCAATTGGCTCGGAAGTTGATACCAATGCGGCCATAGAGAACTGAATACCTGATGTTTTGCCTCGTTCTCCTGTTTTTAAGCCAAACCTCATAAACCATGATCTTCTAGTAAAAGATTTGTTATCTTCTGATGGTGTTTGGATCATTTTGCTTCTTCAACATTATTTTCCATCTGATGAGGTCTAGCGAATTTTGCAAATTCAGGTGTCACCTTTTCTTCGAGATGAATATTTTTGGCCTTATACTACCTAGGGTATTTATACTGTTAGCAGCGGAAATAAGTTTCTAAGTTCGTTCCCCGAAATGATCCATAACAATGAGGATCCTTTTTATGATCTAATCTGGAGGATGAAAGCTCCAAAGAAAATCAAATTTTTTTGGTGGCGCGCTTGGTCTAATGCTCTTCCCGTAGCTGACCGTTTTTATTCTCATCATGTGCATATTGACCCCCTCTGCTCTCTTTTTCACCGAGAGGAAGTAAGCATCAATCACTGTCTTTTTATGTGTAATCAAGCAAGACAAATCCTGGCTCTGGCGAATGTTCCTCTTCCACTGAACGGGTTTTCTATTTACTCTCTTCAGGAGAACATGTCTTATATAATGACTTTGTTGCTTGCAGAATCTACAATGGAGGAGTTAAGGAAGTCAATTCCATGGATTCTCTGGGAGATTTGGAAAATATGAACTCTTTTGTGTTTCGAGGTAAATTAGAAGATCTCCACTTCATTACCTCAAAAGTTTTTCAAGATTATACTAATTGGATAGCACAAAATATGATGTGCTCAAGGCATTTCAATCAACAACTAGATGCAACTAATCGATCATGGATCAAGGCAGTGGAGCATTCTCTCAAATGCAACATTCATGTAGATGGGTAGGGTCTAAATTGTCATTCCGGTCTAGCTTGGATTGTTCGGGATCATTATGGTCATCCTCTGCATCATGCACGAGATGTGTTACTGGCTTCTCATACACCTTTGGAGACATACCTTAAAGGTATAATTCGTTATCTTCGTAGTCTCCTAAACCTGCGCTACACATATATGTCGATTGAATTTTCATAGATGAAATGCTTAGAGCAATCCAAAACCCGAAAGATTGGCCAAGATTCTAGAACTGCCTTCAGCAGATTGCTACTCTGTCTCGAAGTTTCTTCTCTATCTCTTTTGTTTCGATCTCTCATTGTGCCAATGTTCCGGTTATGGCTCTTGCGCAGAGTGTAACCAGGGAAGGCCGCTACATTTCTTACCTCTGCATTGGCAGGCCTTCCTGGTTACAATCTATGTTGCTTCATGACGTTCAGGGTTCTAATATTCTTTTGTAACTATACAATGTGTAGCTCTCTTTTGAATATGTATAAACGCTTTTCTTTTGGTATTAATATAGAGTTAAAAAATACACAAAAAATATTATAATGCATTTTTATATAATAACCAACGTGTAGCGTGAAGTTATCTCTAGTAAGATCTAAGAAGGTAAATGCTTGATAATAACTCTAGCACACGTTAATCTTCGGTTCTGATACCTTTGAAAAAACATCATAAATAGTATAATTTTTTAAAATCTAACTCTGGTAACTTTGATTTTATATATGTATATATATATGAGTTATTTGAGATATTTTTAAGGATATATCGATTATATTAGTTAATTAGATATTTGATTCACGTCATGTATGAGATCATATATCTATATATTTATAATATTGTTGTAGTTAATTTTTGAATAATTTCTCTTATTGTATATAATCTGTCGAGTATATTTTATTATGGCAGGAATCATTTTTGGATTGAATAAAAAAGTAATATTCTCTCTGATATGGTAACTTGTACTTTTATTCGAATTAGTTTAGTTTTAAAATGGAAAAAATGTCAAAAAAAGCTCTGACCTTGCCATTTTGCACTGTTTAAATCTTAGACTATCATTTAGTTTATTTAAATTTCATAGTTTTATTGACACTTAATTTAAATCATGAATTTTTGTTGATTGAGTCAAATTAAACACGACGTTAACTTCATTAACGGAATATATAAATGGAGTTAAATCTCACCGTTAAGTGAAACAAAGTCGTTTTGAGAAAAAACAAAAAATCTTGAAGTTTCAAATTTCGGCCATTTTAACCACGAACTTTCGTTGATTTTACATTGTAATCACAAATTTCCGTTGATCAGACCAAATTGGACACGACTTTATATTAGGGGTTGATGATGGCTTATTCGGCTCGGTTTGAGTTACTCAAGTTTTAGTTTTGTTTTTTTTTTTTGAAATATGTCCATTCAAGAATAAATTTTATAGCGGTTTGGCCCGATTCAAGTTATTTGGCTCGGTTTGGGTTATCCGGCACAATTTTGATTAGCTCAAATCGAGTGGAATAACCCAAACATAAACTCAAACCCAAACCAAACTGGTGTATAATTTATTCTTGAATTGACGTATTTTTAAAAGACCAAACAAAACCAAAACTTTAACACCCGAACCGAACCGAATAACTCTTCATGAACCTCTAATATAAAGTTGTGTCTAAATTAGTCCGGTCAACGAAACTTTGTGATTAAAATATAAAGTCAGCGAAAGTTCGTGGTTAAAATGGCCAAAATTAAAATTTCAAGATTTGTTGTTATTTTCTCAAAACGACGTCGTTTCATTTAATGGTGAGATTTAACTCGTTTAAATATTCTGGTAATGAAGTTAATGTTGTATCTAATTTGGCTCAATCAACAAAAATCTCGAAATTTAAATTGAAAGTCAACAAAATTGTGAGGTTTAAATATGTTAAGTGAAAGTTCAGGATTTAAACGGTGCAACGCGGCTAAGTTCAAAGTTTTTTTTAAACATTTATCTGGTTTTAAAATGATATACTCCGAAACATATAAAACCGTTGAAGATTCTTACATAATATCTCATGAATCTTTACTTATTTAGCTTTACAACTGATTTGATACTGGAACCGTCGCCGGTAACAGTATCATACCGGAGAAATAAGTCGGCAATGATGAAAGCAGCGGTGAGAGTGACAATGTCTTTAGCTGCACACTGTTTGTTTGATTCGCTGGGCGTACCGGTTTGTGGACCATTGGACCAGTAGAGAAAATTAAGCAACTCGGACTCGGTTTGACCAATATACCGGTCCGGTTTGAATTCCTCAGGGTCGTCGAAGATCTTAGCGTCTCTCATCACCAGCGGCTGGTAGCCACAGAGAAGCTCGCCTTTCTTAACTTGGTAAACGGCGTCGTGTGAGCTTATCTTGAAATCTTTCCTCGCACGTGCGAATTGTAACGGAACCGGCGGGTTTAAACGCAGCGTTTCGTAAACCACAGATTTCACAAGCTCCATTTCGTTAACCTTGCGGAAATTAAGATCCGACCTGGACCCACACACTTTTCTGACTTCGGTTCTCAGCTTCTCCTGGAGACCGGAACCGTCGCCGGCGATTTTTCCGATTAAGGAAGGTAAAAAAACGGAAAAGCCCCCGTAAGCGTTGAAACCCAAAACGAAGAGGAGATTATGGATCGTCTCGTCTCTGGTCATCCCGTATTCCTCTTCACCTAATCGGAGAACTTCTTCGGCGTTATCGTTGATGAAATCGTAAAGCTTTTTGTAGTCACCGGCGACTAAGAAGAAAGGGTAAGGCCAGGAATGGAGGAAGATCTCCTCAAGCGGCTGTAAAATGCCGATTTTGGTTGTGGGGATAATCTGAATTGCGAGCCAGCGATCGAGCATCTGCCAACCATTCTCAGCGATCTCCGGCGATACAGAAGGGTTGACGCCGGTGAGAGAGGCGGTGAGGAAACTGAACATGCATCGCTGGAGAGTGAAGATATAAGAAGATGCTTCGTTTTTAGAAATGTCGGATTCGACTGTTTCCCAGAACTTGTCTAGATTTGCGAGGAGCTCTCGTATCCATACTTCCGAGCTTCGTTTAAGTAATTCAATGGAGAAACGTTTAATCTGTCTTAAACATAATTAAACTATTATAAATAATAAACTATATAAAATAAAACACAACAAAATTTCCACTTCTTTTTCATCATTTCAATGCCANAATTAAACTATTATAAATAATAAATAAAAAGATTGATTTTTTAAATTCTCAACTATATAAAATAAAACACAACAAAATTTCCACTTCTTTTTCATCATTTCAATGCCAGATTTTTCATATATTTTAACAAACCAAATACGTTGTTTCTTTAGCATTCAAACATTTTACTTGTTTTACATTTCTCTTTCTTTTTCTTTAATAACAAAAAACACCTGCAAAGTTTTATTTGAAATGGGATTTAACTATTCTATTTCTCACAATTCGAAAGAAACTAAAGACTATTGATGTCAAATACGATATTAATGTTATCTCAGGTGACAATTATTTATATTTACTAACACTGACTGACTCACTGACATCAACTCAGTTGGCATCCACACAGAGCAATTAAGAGTAGGTATGGCCATAAAAACAAATATCTAGAAAATTCAACGATATGCGTAGTTTTAATATATGTGAATAATTGCTAATAATATATGTGGATACCATGAAAAATTGGATGTTCATGCTTTGTACTAATATATGTGAAATAATTTATTATCTAATTTAATGAACGTATATAATATAATTATTTATCACTAAAGTGGATTCTATAAATTAGAATAATATTTTTCGTTTATAATCTTATAATAGTATAAAGTAAAATAAAAACTAATATATTAATATATACATGATTATATATATATATATATGAATCTAAGTAAATATCTAATTTTTCAAAAGTAATATTTGTTTGTGCTCCATTTTTATAAGTAGTATAAATTTACTATTTAATTTGTTAAATTTTTCTGATATCTTAATCAACAAAATTGAAGAAATTGATCTAACAAATATTTTGTCAAAGCTTAATTACAAGTTTCATTTCAATAATTTTGTAGATTTCCCAAATAACTTATAAATAGATTATAAGAAAACTTTAAGCTTTCGTGGTTTTATCCATGATGACAAGTTAAGGTTGCCTGGATTTAATTTGGAAGCTAATAAAACAATAAAATCAAATAAATACTCTAAGTGCAACCATATAATAGTAGCAAAGCAACGTAAATACGGACCTTGGCATGTTTAGGCTCGGTGGTATCGAGATAAACACCGGTACGAACGCCTCCGTAGAAGTCGAGACTAGGCCTGAAATCGCCAATGAGAACATCTCGTTTATCAACAAGATCCATATCGAAGAGATGGCTAAAAGACTTGACATCGAGAACTGCGACGATGTTAGGGTTAACGTTGCCGAAGAAAGGAAACGTCGGAGGAATGTTTGTACGGAACACAGTACTCTTGTACTTCTCTGCCCTTGTCTTGAAAAACTTCTCCGGTCCTTGGAACCAGAAGTAATCTAAACGGTCTGATAACGGTCCCACTAACGGCCAACCGTACGATCCCGGCATCGTACGGAGCGGAAGCTGAGACGGCGATGACGACGGCTGCTGAGATGTTAGGGATGTCCACGGTGGAGGCGGAGAAGCAGATGCCGTCGTTCTCAATAACATCTTTTCAGCTTACAACTTTCTTGGAAAATTTTCTCTGTCTTCTGTTTCTATAGTGGAGATAGATATATATCAACAAGAGATAGTAAATGTTTTTTTTTTGTCAGCGAGAGAGTAAATGTCTATATTGGCTGGTTTGATTATTTGTTTACATTTCTTTTTCCGTACTTACAACAAAAAAAACACACATAAGTTTAAGTAGTTCACGGGAAATTCATTTGTTAATTTACCTTTGCATACGTTCTCATAAAACAACCAAAAACTGAAAAAATGTTTTATATATATCAAATATTATATTTTTCAAATAAATGCAAATATGTAAAAAGACTATATCAAATGTATATGTAGAAAGTACGTACTGTAAAACAACAAAAGACAGAAAGGCGATGAAGTATTGTTTCAAAAACATAAATTTTATGTAGAGTAAATTGTTTATAAAATATAAAAAATCTTGAATCCTCTTATATATTAAAAAGAAGTGAAAAGTTTGACGTGTCAAGTCCACAATTTTTTCTCGATTTTTTTATTTAAATTTTAATATTTTAAACATGTTATCAAACATATTTACTTTTAATTTTTTTCTAATGAATTATTGTTATTCTTGTTGCCAAACAATATATTATAGAAAATTAAATTAAAAATTTAAGTGGATAAATATATTTGACACTATAAATATAATAATATAATAGTTTTTCGTTTTCTTTTAAAATAATGGAAATATATTTACTTTAAATAAATGCAATTATTAAAAAGATATTCTAAATTTAACCGTAGATATATATTCTAGAATAATTTTCTAGAATAATTTTCTAGAATATACATATTTGAATAAGTTAATTATATATTGGTTAAGTTTAGTGGTTTAAACAATTTGTTATGGTAAATGTATTTGCTTGAAAATAAATATAAACAACTAGAAAAGATAAACAAAATTTTTAACCAAAACAAAATCGGATTAAAATAAATCATAATATTCCAACAAATATTTTAACCTAAATAACATTCACTGTATATATTTTAGAAAATATTTTTAATGTTATCTGTTTAAATAAAATTTTATTTGCTAAACGTAAAATATTTTTTGGGGTTAATTTTTTGATTGGATATTTTTTTTNNNNTTTTTTTTCTAGAATGTATAGCAATTTTCTAATTAATAAACATTATGTAATGTAATATTTCTATTCATTTTGGAATGTAACAAGTTGGTCATAATGTACATGTAATATGTCACTAGAAAGGTTACGAAATTTATAAACCTAATACAAAGAAGATCGTTATTAATGGTAATAAATTGATACTACGATCTCCGCATACTAATTGTCTAAGTATATGAAAAATTAATGGATCTTCTCTAAGATGATACTGATTGGTGTAAAAGCTAAATCATCGTTGAATCAAACGTTAATAATATGAAGAAAACAATACAAAAAACAGAAAGAAGAAAAAGGAGAGTTTTCTATCGACAAAAGATAAGTGTCGAGTATGCTCTCGCTACCACATGTTTGGATATTGTAACTATGAATATCTTTATTCGACAACCCATATGGAGATCTTTCTTATAACTTTTTGTGTGAACGGAAATAAAAATCGAGAAACACATGCGTATTGTAATGTTAACTACCTCACTTTGTTCACATATATGACAAAAACGAATTTTACATTCAGATATGACTTGCGTACTCTGTACTATTCAAACCACCAATATACAAGTTTTTTTGCATGCTGAAAAAAATAAAAAATACTATTGTTAGGATTCGGGTTTTAAATCTCTCGACATTTTGTGAGATGTCGTAGCTTTCGTTATGAATAGCAGATGATGCGGAAAATAAAATATGAGTAAACTTATGCTCTACTTAATTAGGGACCAACTTCTTCGGGAGAGGTTATGTCTAGACGGTTAGGAATGAGTTAGACATAGGCATGTAACAAGGTTAAAGCAGTATTTGGATCCAAACTGTGCTTCCAAATATTCCATTATGATAAGTTAATCGCATTTATTTCACAAAAAACAAGAAAGTCACACTTTCCTAAAAAAAAAACGTAAAATCACATTTTTCTCGTAAAATCATATTTCTCCCATAAAATAATAGAAAATCACGTTTTTCCCGGAAAATCTGGCTTTTCCGGAAAATCACGCTTTCCCAGAAAATCACGATTTCCACAAAAATCATAGAAAATCACATTTTCCACGAAAATTACAAAATGTCACATTTTTAAGAAAACCTTGGAATCATGTATGGAAAACACGAAATATCACGTTTTTCCAAAAAATCACGTTTCCAAGAAAATCGCAGATAACAGGGTTTTTCCCTCAAAATCATATTTTTTCGGTCACGTATTTCACCAAAAAAATACGTAAAATCACATATTTCACCCGAAAAACACGTAGAATCACGTTTGCCCCAGAAAATCACATTTTTCAGGAAATCGCAGTTTTCTATGAAATCACTATTTTTCCAGAAAATCACGTGATTTCCATGGAAATCACGTTTTTCAAGAAAAACTCGGAATTGCGTACGGGAAAACAGGAAAATCACATTTTCCAAAAAACACAAAAAATCATGTTTTCCCCAAAAAACACGGGAAATCACGCTTTCTCCGAAAAATAAGATAAATCACATTTTCCCGAAAAACAAGAAAATNTTTTTCTATGAAATCACTATTTTTCCAGAAAATCACGTGATATCCATGGAAATCACGTTTTTCAAGAAAAACTCGGAATTGCGTACGGGAAAACAGGAAAATCACATTTTCCAAAAAACACAAAAATCATGTTTTCCCCAAAAAACACGGAAAATCACGCTTTCTCCGAAAAATAAGATAAATCACATTTTCCCGAAAAACAAGAAAATCACGTTTTCCAATACAAAACACGCAAAATCACTATATCATGGCAAAACACGGGAAATCAAATTTTCACGAAAAACATAAAATAACGTTTTCCTAGGAAAATAAGGTTTTCTCAAACAGACATACGTAAATTACAGTGACTAGGACGCTTTCGGCTTTTAGTATGTGGATTATTTCACCATGACACCCATGCGGAACGCGCAATTCATTGCCTGACCGAGACGACGACTCAATGAATGTGAGTTTTTGGAAACNAACATACGTAAATTACAGTGACTAGGACGCTTTCGGCTTTTAGTATGTGGATTATTTCACCATGACACCCATGACGCGCAATTCATTGCCTGACCGAGACGACGACTCAATGAATGTGAGTTTTTGGAAACACACGACTTTTAGGTCCCAAGTTAAATGAGTCTTCCTCGAAGTAACGCCCTTTGACTTTCATATTATAGTATTGTGTTGCGAACTGTTGGTAGTTTTGTAGGTGTAAAAGTGCATGATCTTGTTGTTCCTCGATTGTGTCTAGATTGCCGTTAAGTATCTCGTCGTTGAGTTTCTCTTTTTTTGGTAGGGTCGTCCTTTGAAGACTAGCTATGTTTAGCTCAGTTGACACCATTGCCTCTACCCCGTGAACGAGGGAGAACATGGTTTTACTGGTCCATGTTCTCAAGGTTGTGCGATGTGACCAAAGCACACCGTCAAGCTCATTTGCCCATCGCCCGTTTTTCCCAACGAGTTGCTTTTTCAATTCGTCGATGATGGTCTTATCAGTCGCATCTGCATGTCTGCTTCCCTAAGGGTAATGCGATGTTGACTTATTAAGTCGAATCTTCCATCTGACACAAAATTTTTTGAGTCTCGTGGAGATGAGTTGTGATCCGTTGTCTGCGACGATCTCATATGGTAGTTTATTGCGGACATATGATATTCTTCCAGACAAAGCTATGTACGTCGAAGTCTTGAATTTTCGGGTATATTGATCATTAGCGCGTGACGCTGACACATTTCACAGTTAGTTGCATAGGCCTCACAGTATTTCAGAAGTGTTGGCCAGTAATGATCATGTCTCTTTACTTTGAGCGCTCATCCC
>OVAO01002050.1:2691-13539 GCA_900406285.1 Biscutella auriculata
CTTGAAACTTGTTGATTCTTTGCTTTTTATGGACGGGGACACATTGATACTTTGCTTAAGGAGCTATCTCTTGTGTGCCTTGTTTTGGATATGGTTCCTGGGTCTTGAAATAGTGTTTGTGTATTTTGTATTCTGTTTGAGTGTATTTTGCTCTAGCATTTCTGATACTGTCGTTTCTTTGTTACAGGGTATTTTATGGGTGGTTAGTGAAGTTGTTTAAGGGTATAAGCTCACATTCTTTTAATGAAAATGGAAGCTGAGGATGTGCTTGATCTATCAGTTTCAAGCAATTCTGGTTTGGAAATTCAGAAAACTGGCCTTGAATCTGGGAATGGATCACCTGAGGCTACTCTTTTCGTTGCTAATGAGGAGAACATGAAAATAAATTTAGATTTGAATAAAGATATGAATATAGTGGAAGAGAATTTGGGAACTGTTGGTGGCCAGTACTCTAGGGAAACATTAACTGAGCAGGTTAACCATGTTGTTAATTCGAATGTTGTAAATGTGGCAATAGATGAGAAAGTAAGTTTCCAAAAGGAGACACTGATTCACAACGCTACTTTGGATGTTAGTTGTATCCTTCCTTTGCTCTTCTATGTTGAAGGTTTCTTATATCTGACCTTTTTTTTATTTTAAGAGTCCTGCTAGTATGCTTATTAAAACGTTATGCAATTTACATGGAACTTAATCCGTTACTGGAACTATATGCTATCCAGACTCGATATCTGTGATTGTGTTATCTTCTTCTGTTTTTCCATAATTCCTTATGACAGCTACATTAGGTATTAAAAGACCCCGAACAATGTCTGAAGAACAGCAACCTACAGTCCATGTTACTTATAAGCATTTAACGAGGTTAGATGAAAACAGAGTCATAACTGAACTGCATTTAATTTCAAATTGCTTGAACTGCAGTGTACTTTTGAACTCAAAGTTGGAATGCTCAAGCATTGATGTTTACCATTGTTTTAATTCTCATTGGACTGCATCCTTCAGAGCTAGTAAGCAGAAGCTGGAAAGTTTATTACAGCAGTGGTCAGAATGGGAGGCAGACTCTACTTCGTTGGCTCAGGTATCTCTGAATAGAAGGTCATTTTACTCTCTAAAAGTTTTTTTTGTAGTCAATATAACAGCGAATAACATATGATTAACTAAGACTTAAGATTGTGCTGAAGATAATTATAATAGGACGTCATGCAACTTTTTGGTGTATGTAAAACAGAACTAGCATTTACTGAGTCATGGTTATCTTAGCCCCTTAATACCGAAACCTTTCTAACCGTCTATATATGAGAAATTCAGCTATAATTTTCACATTATATGCTATAAGATATCACACTTCACATGGGGCATTTGTTTGCTGACTATTTATTTGAATAATTTTTTTGACATTATCATATGAAACTTTAAGGTAATTTTTTTTTAATTATGTACTAAGGATCAAGAACAACCATTAGAATCTGGTGAGGAGACATATTTTCCCGCCTTACGTGTTGGATTAAAGAAGACTTCGTCTGTGGTGAGTGAAAATGTGGTCGGCGGTATTAAAAGTTGTTAACTGTTCATATCTTATGACACGTCAACTCAACTGGTGATTTCTTGCATATGCAGTCATTCTGGATCGACAACCAAACTGGTCCTAAGCTGTTTGAAGAGTTTGTTCTAGTGGAAAGTAGCACCACTCCTCTTTATGATCGTAAATTTGCAGTTGGTTTAAATTCAGCAGATGGCTCAAACAACTTGGATGGGTAAATTAAATCTAGATTTGTAGCTTCTCCTGTTTCTAATTTAACTTCCACAGCTTTTGATTTTTGATGCATCCGTTATTCTGCTGTGTTTACATTATGTAGTAGAATGACCTAACAGTGATCGTGTTAATTCTTGCGTGGGGATGCATTCTTGTAACATATATAATTTACTTATTGTTCCAGGGGATTGGAGATTACCGATGATGAACCTCCACGTTGCTTCAACTGTGGTGGCTATAGTCATTCCTTGAGAGATTGTCCAAGGCCTTTCGATCGATCAGCGGTTAATAGTGCCCGTAAGCATCACAAATCCAAAAGGAATCCGAACACTACCGGGCCCCGTCTACCATCCCGATATTTTCAAAAACCTCAAAGTGGAAAGTACGATGGCTTGAAACCCGGCACACTTGATCCAGAGACACGTCAACTTCTGAATCTTGGGGTAATTTTGAACTCTCTTCTTTTTTTGTGTATAGTTTTACCAATAAGCTGCATTTCAGTTTTCTACGATCAGAAAAATGAATTTTGTGGTTAAGTAGTTTCCTCTTGTGCAGGAACTAGATCCTCCTCCGTGGCTTAACAGAATGCGAGAGATTGGGTACCCACCAGGATACTTAGGTAAGCTTTTTCACTCTCCCTTATTTCTCCTTCATGCATTCCAAGAAAATTATTGTGTGCATTAACTTTTGTGGTCTTGTTCATTCGTTAATTCTTTTTGGGTTTTAAAGATCTACACTAGAACCCAAAATTTCTTGCCATTTGTTTTTAGACAGTATATCTAGGAAAAAAATGTGAATAGCTCTAGTATTATCACCAGTTTTACTAGACTATACTGGATTTTCACGCCTTCTATTTTGTCTGTTGCTTCCTGTGCTACATCTCTAGCTCCAGAAGATGATCATTTGTCTGGAATCAATATATTTGGAGAAGAGATGGAGACTGTAGAGGTACTAGAGAGTGAGGACGGGGAAATCTTGGAAAAAGCAAACCCTCGAGAGCCACAAATGAAAATGACAGTTGAGTTCCCGGGAATAAACGCTCCTGTCCCTGAAAACGCAGATGAGTGGCTTTGGGACGCCACACCTTCCTATAGAAACAGCAGCAGCAGCCGATGGCAGCAAAGGACAAGCAGAGGAAAAGATGTCCACAGATCAGGCCAACCTCGAGATTACAGAGACGAGGGTCTACTCAGTGTTGAATCATCAAGTTATCCTCCAAGATATAGCAGTAGAAATGATTACGGGTATGGTTCAAAAGATTACAAGTCTAGGTCGAGAAGCCCGGGCATAGAAAGATCGCTATCTGAAAGAAGTAAGAGGGATTCTTCTTCTTATGATACTGATTTACAGGATAGAGATAGAGATGGAGACAGAGACTGGGACCGGGACAGAGACTGGAGCAGGGATAGAGACAGAGACAGGAACAGGGATAGGGACAGAGACTGGGACGGGGACAGAGATAGGGATGATCGTGATTGGTCTTATAGATTAAGCAGCAGAAGGTGATGAAACGTCGTGAGATTGTAGCTGTTTACTGTATGTTGTTGAAAGTTGTTATGTCCATGAAAGTGGAAGCCTTTTTCATTTTGTTTAATATCAGACTTAGATTTTATACGTTTAGATTTAGTTTGTGACTGGATCTGTTTAGACTATTTTTATGACATTTTTTTTCTTTCCTAATGCAAGTTACTGCTCTGATTTGGTTCTCTTTTTACTCTTTACGTATACTAGTTATAATAACTTTTATAAATTAATATTTGATACATTGATACTTTTTAATCTAACTTATAATTTAATATTTTTCAAAGGGACTTTTTGTATATTATAATGGAGTTATGTAAATTATCTTGTCTGCCCCAAGTCTTATACTTTTCAAAATTGCCCATCTTTTTTCATTAGAATTATATTAAATAAAATCTTTAGTAGAATACAACGACCTGATAATGAAAACAAAGATCTAATACAAAGGTCCAAAATCGGCGGATAACTAACAATTTCCGGAAACAACAACGAAAGCCATAAGAGATAGCGACTCAAACAAACAACCCTAAAACGAGAATTGAAGTACCGCTACCTAAACCACAAAAATCCTCGAAAACCAGACCAAAACCAGAGCAACCAGACATGACGAAAGAGCCTACGGAAGAAAATAACCTCGCCCAATATATTGACGAAAGGAACCGAGAGGGCTTCTGAAAATTGCTCCTACGCCGAGAAGCCGGAAAGCGATCCGAAGAAACTCCACCCGCAACACCTAGAATGATTAGCAGTCTTCTTTTCATCTTCAAACCTTGGCAGAAGCTCGACGACCAAACCCTGATTTGTACGCAGGAACCTAACCACTGGCAATGGGAGCTGAACCTCTAAGACCCAACGTGGAAATGACGAAAAAGCCACCTAGAAGGGAGGAAGGAGCGAAAAATAGGAGAAGAACCCGGGAACTTCGGAAACTCTACAGGACTCAGTCACACCCGGCTAAACCGTTGGCAACTGATTGCCACAAAAGGAGAGAAGACCTGGAACAAGAACCGACTCCGCCAAACTCGATCCGCACCAACAAGCCAAAAAATTCACCCAACATAGCGAGGAGGAAGCGTAAGCGGACCAGAACTCGCTGAAGACCACCAAAACAAAAGCAAACACTGAGAATAACACAAACGACCATAAAAAAAGACAAGGCCAACATCACAGACCGATCAGACCCACGACCCACAACCCATCAACCACTAGGCACCATCAACTATAAATCCCGCCACTAACCAACATCCTAAGCCAAGGAACCGAAGCATCCAAGGAGAGGACAAAGATAAGGGTCAGAGAAGCTCACCAAGATAGATCTGGGAATGAGTTCGAAGCAGAGACGAGACAGACCACAAAAAAACGAAAAAACAGACCAGCTATACACAAAGGACAGTAGACCTACGCTGAGCCCGCCGTAAATGTACTTATAAAAATATTTAAAATTTAATCGAGGTTATATTTCCTAAGCTCTAACTAAGATATTTAAAATATGATTCTATGTAGATAATTATAAATTAAATATCTTATTAAATATATTTAATCACTTAAGCTGAAATATTTCATCATTAATATCATTTATTATTATATAATATTCAATCATTAATACCATCACTAAATCTATTTTCAGATATTTTACAAATTGAAAAAAATATCTTAATAGAAAGCTTCACTAATTCCATTTAGGATCCAACTTTACAGTTTTCGATGTAAATCAATTCATTGTATATTTTTAATCATAACAAATAATTTATTTTTAAATTATTTATAGTATTTATTATAGGCTAATCAGTATTTTTAAATACAAGTTACCGAAATAATTTTAATAGTTCTTAATATAAATATATTAATTATATAATCCATCATATTTTGTTTCTTATAATTATTATTAATTTAATCCATAGTATATCAACTAATTTTATTATTCAATAAAAAATATAATATTCTTGAAGTATAAAAAATATACTCTAAAAATATATTACACATTTAAAATTAAAATATAAGAACTATAAAACTAAAAATATCTTAAAATTAAAAATATAAAACTAAAAGTATCACATAGTGCGGGGAAAATCCTATATCCTATAAGTAGAATAGTTTTATTGTGATTTTAATATCAAAATTTCTAATATTGCAATTATTAACTAATATCATTGTTTAATAAAATTATATTATTATTTAATTCATCTAACCAACTAATATTATTATTTAATAAAATTTGTAATATTCTAAATTATATAACATTTTCATAATTACATATTTAAAAGAAAATATTTGTTAGATATCACATCTAAAATTAAAATGTAAAAATTGATATAAAAATCAATAGTTACATTATCATATATCTAACAATAATTAATAAATTTATAGAAATTGTATATATATGATTCTCTGAAAAAAAATCCATCGTAATAATTTTCTTGCAGATCTACTATTTATGTATCGAAATGTCATGTCAATATTACGAAGTTGAAATCAAACCGCTGTATTGCCCTTGAACAGTCGTGTCCACACGCTAACATGCAGGCCCGACCCTTTATATTAATGGGCCCTAAGCAAAAAAAATATTTGGGCCTACAAAATTAAAAAATTTCGAAAATGATGCAGTTTGGAATCAAACCTTGGACTCCAACTTATCTATTGGTACACATTTACTGATTCAGTTAACGAAGATATTATAGAATTAGGGCCGAAATATTATTTATTCACCTGAGGACTGCAAACACATGTTTGACTTGCTTGCCTTCAGAATTGGTACTGTTAATATAATATATACATTACGAATTAAACCATTAAACATTTTGTATATCAATCATATATATATATATATATTAACATTCGTCGAATATATTTTGTAGAATACAACAATAAGATTGGACAAAATAGTCTGAAATTTAAAGTCAAACAAGGTAAACAAATACAAGTTCAAACCAGAACTAAAATATTAAACTATTAGGATATATCTTACTTTAAAATATTTATGATATTCTTATAAGTCATACGTTCGTATTTATTTATAAAGTAAATGTATAATATTTATTGAAATTTCATAATTAAATTAATGACTTTGTTATTATATATAGAAAAGTTAACTCAACTATTAGATTTGTTTTTCTTAACAAAAACTATTAACATTTATTATTAAAGCTGAGTTTGGTTTTTTTTTTTTTTTTTTTATAAGTAACTGTTAAAGTTTAAACGCTGAACAAATTCAATAATTGGGTTAATTTTGTTTTTCTATAAAAATGTTATACCATCATCAAAATTAAATGAAGTAACATAATTGGTAATTGTTTTATTAAAAGAGAAATCATGAGTTCAAATGCAGATGACCATGAAAGCCGCACAAGTTCGCCGAAGATGATAAGTTTGAAAACCAAAGATAGAGTGAGAGAGAGGGAAGAGGATTATTAATCATTACTCAGGCAATATATTTGGTCGCAAAAATAGAAATTGGAAGATAATTTACCAAAGTTTGTCATTTTTATTGCATGACGGTCACTTTTGAAAAGTGATAGCGGTATTTTGGTTTTAAATTTGTGTATTTTAGATATTTTAGTTTTAAATTCGGATGATTTTTAGGTATTTTAATTTTAAATTTAGACGATTTTTCTTTCATTTTTTACATCTACAATTTAAAAATAATAAACGTGACAACAAAATAAATGATTTTTTCGTAGTTGTGAATGGATGGATCGTAGAATTGATCTAAATACGAATGGTGTATATGAATAATTTAGATTAGGAGTTGAAAATTTTATCACTATTGCATGTAATCAACCTGGATTTCAAGAACGATGCACCATATTATGATCTTGTGGAACAAAATCTGAAGCAACATTATGTACGGACAGTGTCCAAACATATTTACCGGATGAGATTTAAAGGAAATTACTATATCTGGACGAGTCACGGAATCAATTCGATCACAGTGAATCGTCAAGCAGAAATGACGTTATAGTTGATGAAAATCAAGAACGGAGGAACATCATCAAGTTAACATCCAAATACCGGTGAATACTTAGAACGAGGATGTTCACAAGGGACATATCAACATAGAAGAAGACAGTACATATAACCAAAACGGTTTCCCAGACACAACAAACGAGGAGCCATGTCAAGACAACATATTTCAAGCATTCCAAATAGCTAATCAACCACTCTATGAAGGAAGTGGATAAGGAATTACGAAGTTGTTTCTTGCGTCGTTTATACTGAAAATGAAGACAAAGCACAATTTATCGGCGAGTGTAGAGGATGATATATTGGAAACTATAATAAGAGTCCTCCTGATACCCAACGAAGCTCCAACGACGTACTATGAGGTGAAGAAATTGCTCTACTCGCTGATGTGCAGTCATTTTATTGGTTTTAACACTTAGTTTTCATTCATTTTGCATTAGATTAGGATGCATTAGAGTCTTCTAGGTTGCATTTGCATGATATTTTTCATTTCAGGTGCAGAGAAGGCTAAGGCAAGGAACTGAGCAAAAATGGAGCAAAAACGACTATGTACCAGAACTGGCAACATGGACCGGCCAACCAGATCGGTCCACACCGACGAACCGAGACATACCTTAAGCACCAGTCAGCCAGACCGGTACCGACTGGCCGGTGCTGGTGCCAGTAGCCGACCAGACGATAAGTGCTAGTGCCCATGATCGGTCCACTCCCTAGACGTGGTACGGAGGACCAATACCGGTCAACCTGACCGATACATGTCCCGTGTCCAGAGGAAAATGAAACCCAAACCAAGTCATTTTACCTAAGTATATAAAAGACAACAAAACAATTTTTTAGAAAAAAAGTTTTTATCTAAGTTTTATTTTCAGTTTTCATATTCTTCCTTAAACTTTTGTATTAAGATTACTTGGTGATTCTATTGCATTTCTCTCCCTGGATCTTTATATTTGTTTGATTTGCATTTCCTACTCCATTTATATTCCTCAGATCATGAACATAAATTCCCAAAGTATTATGTTCATGATGTATGAATAGTCTTTATAGCTTATGGATTAGGGTTAGATCTGAGTTGATATTGATTTCTTTTGATGTTTATGACTGATTAGAATAGTGTCTTCTTCATGATTATTGTGTTTAATGATTAATCACCTCATCCTTAAACTTAGAAAATTTCATACCCGAAATGTGTTGGATGAAATTCCCCAACCAAATAATTTTGTTGTTTATTGATTCTTTTGAAGAGACTGTTTAAGGATTGATAGATTGTTGCATGAAATTGTATTCATTGCTTCTTTATTGTGTGATTCACCAAGAGATTGTATAGTTACATGGTTAGGAAAGTAGTTTTTATCACGAGAGTGAACTAGCCTAAAAATGGTATTCTTAGACATAAGATAAATCCAAATTGTGAAATTAAGCATCATTAGTAATTCACCTGACTGTCCAATTTGATTGCCCTGATCCATATGCTTGTTTTAATTCTTGAATTTACATATCTTCGATCTTGTTGATTTTTTGGTTGACTTTCTTATATCCATTTGCTTTACTTGCTAGTTTAATAAGGATTGTTCGTGACAAACATACCCTATTGATCCCATCTAGACATAGCTAAAATTCATGATAGGAATAATGTGTTGTCACCACCTGAGATTGGTTCGACATTTCTTACACCCCACTATACTACATTGATAGCTGAATTACTAAACCCATAGTAAAAATCAGTTTATCAATTGGTGTCGTTGCCGTATTGGGTCTTGTGATAGCCATTAGTTCCTTGAATGTACTAGGGACTACATTTTCATTATTAAACGTTACTAATTGTTGGACTAATTTTGTCTCCAATTTTAGGATCTCAAACAAAACCACTCATGGAAGTGCCACCTATTCGGACCATCGACAATACCAATGAACCACATGTGCATAGTGATCGACATGGAATTAAAGCACCACATGTGGATGCTCCAAACATTGAGATCAAGGAAAATCATATGAAATTGGTTCGGGACAATCAATTCCACAGACTTCATTCAAAAAACCCCTTGGATCATTTGGATTACTTTGACAAGATATGTGGTACAGTGAAATTACAAGACGTCACTAAGGACGCTTACAAACTCCATTTATTCCCTTTTTCTCTAGGTGGACTTGCTCATGATTGGGAGAAGAGCCTCGCTCTGAACTCTATCTTCACCTGGGATGACTACAAAAAGGCGTTCTTATCAACATTTTTCTCTCCTCCACGAACTGTCATGCTAAAGAATGATATCTTGACCTTCACTTAGCAATCAACAGAATATCTCAATGATGCTTGGAAACGATTCAAATAGTACATTCGACAATGTCCTCACCATATATTCACTCCTGAGACCCTTCTTAACACTTTTCACACATGTCTCTTATGACATTACAAGATGATGCTACATATTGCAAGTTCAAGTAACTTCTTTGACAAAACCTATGAAAATGGTTCTAAACTCATTGAAAGTTTGACTCAGAGTGAATACACCTACAATGATAGTCATGCTACACAAACTCTAGAAGCACGTGCAACACATAACACATGCTACACACATAATATCAAGGAACTCATTACAAAGCTACACCACCTATTGACCTCTGATATTGAATCAATTAAGTACATGGGCGAAAAGGAGGGTACACAACCTACTAAGACGCAAGAGGATGTTAAGTATTTGGGTCTTCAGAGGCATGTTAACAACAACCAAACAATCCAAGGAGGAATGCCACCTCCGCCACCTTTTCTATCTACCTTGATATACCAGTATCGACCATACTACCAATCACCGCCTCCAATGATCCTACCGGTCGAAACCACCACCTCACCAGCTTAAACAACAAATAAGCTTCTCCAACAGCTTCTTGAAGGTCAAAAGCGTTCATAACAAGCGTTTGAGGAGTTCAAAAGGAAACTAACGGAAGGGATGAGGATTCTTACAACACTTTAAATGCAAAATTCGAGCAAATAACGTCTCACATGCAAACATTAGATCTCCAGATGAGCGAACTCAAGTCTTCAAAGGGTATATCACAATACATTCCTCCATACATCCTGAATATGTGAATGCTATCACACTTCGAAGTGGAAAGGCGCTTCCTTCAAGGACTCCCATCGTGGACAATGGGAAATAGAGTGGGGGGAGGGGGGGGGGGGGATAGCTATCCCAATAGAAGACGAAACAATATAGAGAAAGTTCAGGATGAGAATTCTATAAAAATTGATGAGGAAGCTGAGGAAGATGCATAAAAGGCTAAGGAACTAGCTAACAAAAAGGCTAAAGGTAAAGCAATTGTTGAGGAAGAACCTTCAACCAAAATCCCAACTTAAAAACCACTACCTTATGAATTCAAACGACCTTTTCCGGGAAGACATAAAGCTAAGCTTATGGAAAAGTATCGACCTCAGTTTGAAGAGTAAATTAAAGAGGTTCAGATCATCATGCCATTAATAGATGCATTCATGCTTGTCCCTCACTACAACAAGTTCCTTAGAATGTAGTGAAAAAGAAGCTCGAGGATGTTAAAGGAATGGTAGTCCTCACCAAAGAATGTAGTGCAATCATTCAGACATCCAATGCCCCCTCCAAAATGGAAGACCT
>OVAO01002051.1:0-13533 GCA_900406285.1 Biscutella auriculata
AAAAAGGTTTGATTATCCAAAACTCAACACTGAAAACTATAACTTACCTTGGCTTTTTTGTCTTGAGGGATTTTATTTATGTAGAACAAATATCTTTAGTTACAGTTTTGTTCTAATGATAACTTGAATCATGAAAACACCTATAAACAAACTGTCACAAGAGACTATTCTGGAACCGGAACAAGACTTGGAACATATGCATAGCCGCAGATAAAAGTCCTATCAACACAATTCAAATCACATCGTCCTATCTCAACCTGTTTCTTCACAATCCCTTCTTTACTAATCTCGTAAACGCCAACGCAAACACCATCATCTTCAGTCGCTTCCTCACACAATACCATGACACTATCGTTCTTGCCAACGAAGTAAATAGGTCGAGCAAGATCTTCATCGTTATGCAACGGCGGGAGGTCAAGACTATTCACTTCAAAGTGCTTGGTAAAAGAGACAACCTCATCGTTTAGTTTGTTCGTGACCCAAATCTCAATCTTCGTTGCTTCTTCTTCTCCACGCTGATGTAACAAAGAAAGTCTATCTCCTCTGAAACTTGATAAAGCTGCCGTATCCATTACATCATATTGAAATGGAATATCGCATAAGGGTTTGAATGTTTCTGTCGAAAAATCGAAACTTTGGATGAAAGTTTCCGTCAAAAAATCGAAACTTTGGATGAAAGTTTCTAGTTTACATTTCCAGTGTGCAACCCAGTACATGTTTCCTTTCACAGAGACACCTTTACAAGGTGGATCTATAGACCAATCCAAATTAACATCATCAACAACTCTCCATGAATCAGATTTGAAATCATACATCTGAATAACAGGTTCAACAGATTCAATGACACTCTCCTCTTCAACCTCTCCAACCTCTCCAACCTCTCCAACCTCTCCAACCTCTCCAACCTCTCCAACGAAAATCCTTATAATCTTGTAATCACGATCACTAGAACCATTGTCATATCCAATACCGTAAGAGTCATTACTCGAGTAAAAATCTATTGCCTTGATCCATTTGATTCGTTTAAAGAACGGGTTCCAAACTGCGAGTTGGCAGTTGCTTGATCGTGTGTTATTACATCTGCATATCAGTAATCCATCGCAATGAAGTATAGTTGACATTTCTGTTACATTGTTAAACTCATCTGGGATTGGTGAAGACGAGCGAGCTCCTTTCACGGGATTGATTATTTCAACCGTATGATCGATTCTCATGAATCGTTCTTCGACAAGATCCAAGTATCTGTAGATGAATCCCTTGTCTCTCAAGAGACCATGCCATTGTTTGCATGTGGATTTGAATTGTGGTAGATATTCGATTGGAAAAGTACAAAATATTTCTTCTAGTATATCAATAGGAAGCAATGATTTTTCTGAGGAAGCCATGGACGTTTCAAAAAAGAAATCAGATAATTATAATACAAAATTTTGTCTCGCTTCTAATTATAAACGTCATGGATGAATAAATAAGCCGCGTTACCCCTAAGTTTTTTTTCTTCCAATAATTTATGTGACGTGAAAATGATGAGAGAATGGCTTTTTTTAGTATATGGCTGACTTAGTTTCCTCTTTTATCTCGAGTTGGTTTGAGGTTTAAATTGAAGAACGAATTTAAATATGATTTAAGGTTGGACAAAATAAAAACCAGACATTCAAACCGAACATAAAATATAAATTATTATCTAAAAATTTTAAACATATATTTAAATACTTAATATTTATTGATATGTCAAAATATTTAATATATTTTTTAATGTATATTTTTTTTTAAATGTAGTCCACAAGACGAATCATATTCATCATTATGGGCCACATAGGCGGACCCATTTACTATATGTCCATGCAAGGACTCGAACCAACTTGGTGAAGGGTACGAAACTAGTGTTTTACTATTGTGCTAAAGTGGACTCCTCTCTAACGTACACTATCTCAAAAGGATTGAGAGCTTCAGAGTTCATTTCTCTTTTATGTTTTGTAATTTTTGCACCTTGGGTAGAAAATAGAGAGACAGTTTGGCTGGTGTAAGATGCAAGTACCAAATCTTCTGAATTTTGTTTTATTGATGTAAACGATCCAGTTTGATTAACCGAACAATGATTTTTTTATACAGTTATGGGAACAAATGTTTAGAACTAAGTTTTTCAATATTAAATATATTTATGTTTTTAATTTTTATTTTTTTATAATATTGTGTAATGAATATGATATATATTTTGGGAAATTAACTAAAATAACACTAAATTAAGGTTGGTGAACTATGAATAAACTTTCAAAATAACATATTTTTTTGAAGAATGACTACAATATTTTTATTAATCTAAATTATAATCATAAAATTTAAACTCTAAACTCTATAATCATAATCCTAATGATCATTTAAATTTGAATTTAAAAAATTGTCTCAAATGAGACAAGGGTAAAAATAATTGTTTATCTATAAATTATGAATAAATTATGAGAATGAGTGGTATAATTGATCATAAAACTTTATTATGTGTTAGTATAATGTATTTTTATATTTTATTTATTAATATTTAGAATATTTTCTTAATAGTTAATGTTATAAATATTGAAAATCAAACCAAATATGAAATGATTCGAAAGTATTTGGATAAATTTGAAACTGATCCGAATTCAAACCAAACTCAATCTAAAAATATAATTACTTTGTGAAATCCATAAGATCTAACTAAGCTCGTATGATAAAGGATCGACTAAGTTAGTTACAACCTCTTACGCTTATTAGGTTATGTCTACGATCCAGAGCTTGGGGACTGCGATATGAGTCAGGATAGAGTTGACTAGCTCTCAAACTTCTCTGAGATAGTTTGGATGTCGTTGTGAGGGTGCTTCTCGCTTACTAGAAGTTTCCTTGGATTTTCCTTGAGCTCATCAAGCTGAGAATCTGACGGTTCGAGGTGACTCTCCTCTTCGATTCTCGTAAACTAAGGTTCATGGTCTGCGCAGTACGGATCGAATTCACTGTTATGAAGTCCCCACTACTCCAAAGTTGGCCCAAACGTGATTTGGGGTCCCTGCAACATCAGAAAGCAAAAGATAAAAGAAATTAAGAACAGGGTAAAAATAAAAGATGTCTTAGGCGAAAATCAGCCTTAGACTCTTAGATTATTTAAAGTAAGTAGAAAAGAAGGCAAAAACAGTTTGGTCAACTCTGAAACATTGACTTCCTCACGATTGGCGATGGGCACGAGTAACTGGTATTAATCTTCGTATGCAGCAGTGACTTGTACCGGTCAGATGTGATCGGTACCATTACCGGTACACATCTCCGTAGCGGGTCCTCTCGACCACATAAGGTTTTTGCCTCATGAGCTCTCAATACCGGGGTAGATGCACTAATATTGGTCACCCGTACGCCTGTATCGGTTTGGTTTGGCGGGTTAAAAACCTTGGTTTCATCCTGATCCACTCCTTAGCATCCATTTCGACCCGTTTCTTTAATTTATCCCAACTCCACACCTAAAACATGAGATGTAATGCAATTGTAACTTAAATGAACATAAATGCATCATAAACTAATGAAAATCGAATGAAAACAAGGGTTAAAAGACAATATAAACACAACATATCACTAAGCAATATGGAAACAAAGGAATGGAAATAGCAATCAAAGGAAACAATGCAAAGCAAATAAGGAAACTTTCTAATAAACTAAATGTTAGGTATTTGGAGAGACCATTCTTGGATCCCATGATCTAATTGGTTCGGTTCTAAGAGTGACGTGAATGTACCATCTCGAGCTCGACAATGTTTGGTTGGCCCTACCCCACTCTTGTGGTGTATTAGGATCCTTAACCACACAGCCAAAATAACCAAGGGCGGCAAATTCATTCTCTTGGTGGCCAGGCTAGCATTATTACGGAACTGAGTCAATTTGCTCGCAACCAAGAGATCCTTAAGGGAAGTCTAGGTATGGGATATTGCCCCTATGCAAAGTTCATCTCGGTTGCTCTCTCAACAAATGGTTTGGGTATACTCATGGGATTTTCCCCTATGAGATGTCCTTTGAGTCATTGGCTAGATGATCAAGCCTAGTCAAGCAATACATGCAGATTGAGAGAAGACTCTTAGGAAACACTCTGGTGGACCAAACCTACTCATGTCTAAATCATGGTTTTCTTGAAGGAAACTCCCTAGACCCAACTACCTACTACTTACACATGAATATATTGAGATAGACATGTGTGGTAAAGTTAACAAACAAAGAGAACTGTTATTACAACAAGAGAGTAGCAAGTGTAAAAGAAACACACAAGTTAAGATAGATTCAAGGAAGTTTGGCTTAACACTTGAATTGATCCTATGGAACTTCTACAACCAAATTAAACCCTAAAGATTTGAGGTTGTTATGAGAAAAAAGAAAATAAACAAGAACAACAAGCAACCAAGACATTAAGTAACTCGTGGAAGTAAGCCTTGTAGCTCTCAATCTCAACGACAAACCGCTCAAGCGTGACAAAGAGAAGTTGTGAGCTTTCTCTTGCACTAGAACACGATCTATAACCTCTAAGACTAAGATAAACGAAGGCTTGAGCACACACGAGGATCACAAGCAGTAAACAGAGGCATAGAAGAAAGAAGTAAATGTTTAATTGCTTGGTAAAAGAGAAGAAACAAGTCGATGAAGTTTAAGGAACTCGAACACACCAAGACAAGAGGTTCCACCTCTTTGTCTCCACTCAAGAACCCTAAACTAAACATAATGATCTATGAACATCCAAGCTTGCTAAAAGAGCTTAAAAATAGTATTTATAGTGTTAGGAGGCAGAGGAGGGTGAGCTAGAGTTCCCTTTAGGCGAAATGACATTATCACTCAAGAGTTTCCATTTTTGTTGCTCGAAGAATATTGAATCACTTTAATGATGAGGAGGGTGTAAAAAGTTTTGATATTTTCCATTTTTCTTTGTAAGGGGGTCTTCTAGAAGATCCAGAAGGTGGTGTGGTCAGGGCCCCGCTGCGATGATAGGTCTGCGGTCCAGCTGAGGTTTCTTAGGTCATATTACTTGGAATGATGTATACTCGGTGTCTATAGAAATATAACTCGATTATCTTTGCGTCCCTAATAGGCCCGCATCACGTTCTATTAGATGGCTCAAATAATTTGGTCTTCACCCACTATCAGTCAGTTCCTTCGACAACTTTTGCAAGAAATAGGATAACTCCCACACTAGAGTTCCATATGGCATTAGGAAAAATTTTGGGGAAACTATATATATCTAGATTTTATTTAAGCTCAGCCTAGCATTATGGTCGTGTCTTATTAGGAACTTGTGAATTTTTCCATTATGAGCTTGGTTTTGCCGGTTTTAACGTATTCCACTCGAATCACTCCTTTTGTTCAAAAACCTATAAACTTATAAAAACATCTACGAAATTTTCAAGTCAATAATATCATCAAAACCATCAGTAATGTAGGTTGGATGAGATTAATTTACACTCTCATCAAAAAGCACATATGCACCAGTGCTAGATACCGGTCAGAAGGACCGGTACGAAGATGCAACAAGTATCGGCCAACCATATCGGTCACCTTCTGACCAGTACAAGTCTATGCCCCAGACAGAGTGTCATACCAGCAACCATACCGGTCACATATGACTGGTACCGAAGAGAAGAAAGTCAACACACAGTATGACCAAGGCATTTTGCCTTCCTTTTTGATTTCGAGTATAAATACTCCTAAAAATCTAAAAACTCATATGTTATCTTTTACTCTTAATTTCAGTAGACTACTCTTGTTTTGTTGAAGAACTTTTAGTGATTAATCATAGTTTATTGCAGTTTCTTGATCTTATCTTCTAACTTCTTGTCTTATATCAGATTTAGACACAAATTCATCATGAGATCTTGTGTTATAAGCATGATTAGTGAGTAGTCTCTCCTAAGTGAATGGGTTACGTAGATCAGAGTGACTAAGTGATTGTTTGTGATGTTTATGACATAGTTTCCATTAATCTTAACTCATTTGATGTTTTTAAGGCTAGAATAGGTTTCATCATTCTAATCTAGAGCTTACAAAATTGTTGTTCGAAAGGTTTTCGATGAAATGTCTGAATGAGTCAAATGTTGTTCTAAGTGAGGCCTAGCCAAGGGATTGTGTTGGGGAATTTTAGTGGTTGAATAGACTAGATCTTTGTGTGTTCTTTCAGTGTGATTAGTTAAGAGATTGTATTAATTGTATGATTAGGAAAGTGATTGTTGCCACAAAGTGGATTAGTCTAAATTAGGAAGTCTTAGGCCTAATATTATTATTGCATGATTGAATGAGCATTATGAGCATGAACTTGATCATCCGAGTCGATAACCTTAGCCCGTTTGGTTAGCTTTATATTGTTTTAAATCTCAATCACTTTTGTTGACTTTTGCTACTACAGTTGATTTTTATAGCCTTTTCGTTGACTTTCGTTTTATGCTTAAGCAGGATTGTTGTGCAAATCATCATTCTTTCCAACTTAGATTAAGTAGATTCTCTATAGAACTAGTTTCCTAATTACATACTGAATTGGTTCGACATATCAACCCTTCACTCTAACCACGTTTTTAGCCAATAAAAGCGTGGTTATCAGTTCGATATCTAAAATTTGATCTTGGTCAAGGTATTATGCTAAGATCTTCGGGGAGTTTTTAAATCACATTATGGCGTTACTCTGAGGGAGGGAGTTGTCCAATTACGAGACGATCAATTTGTGAAAATCGGGGTCTCCGATCTCTTGGAAAACAAAGAAACAAAAGACGGTGAGTCATTCTTCTGAAGCAGAATACCGATCGATGGCTACAGTGGTTCAAGAACTAATTTAACTAAAACGCATGCTTAGACCATCTCCATCAAGGAGCTCTTAAAATGAGTTTCTTATCAATATTATATTAATATTTATCACTCTTTAATTAATAATCTCTTTATTTTATTTATTAAAATCCTTCTCCATTGATGATTTTTAATATGGAGTTCTTAAAAAAAAGTTAATTAAACATTAATATTAAACACATGAGATAAAAACATAAAAAAAACCATGATAAATGGTGATATTAATTTGTTCTGAATTTTTGCCATATATTCTCGACCAAGTCCGTTTTGAGTTGATAATGTTTTATTCGATTCCGGACGTGATTTTGATTGGCCATCATATTGTAACAACATGAATTAAAAATAACAACATTGTAAAAAATATTAAAAATAAATTAAATTGAAAATTAAACATTCATGTAGAGTTATATTTGACCATTTTATTCGTAAATAAGTAAAATAATAGTACATATGGTTTAATAAGTTAATTTTATTTTAAATTATAAATAAAAAAGTAGTTAAAATATATATTTGGTGATAATCAATTAAAAAAATCTAAATTTAAATGAAGAAATAATATTATTAATGGTTATATGTATGAAACAAGTGAGATAAGAAAAAAAAATAAGTGAAAAAAAAATCATGCATGAATGAAAAAATAAAAAAATAAAAAAGAACCCACATGTTTCTCTCTCTCTATTTTCCAGAATCGAATCAGAACGCGACACGTGTCGGTTCTGATCTCTTCCGATTCTCACCTTTTTCATTTTTTTCTTTTTTTTCAATTGTTAAGAAATCTCTTTTATTTTGCTTAGAACCTCCCATGGAGGTGGTCTTACAAATCTTGGAATACAACACAGCGAGCCAATGAAAGTAATGTGCAACAGTAAATCTGGTATACATATAACGACTAACTTTGTCTTCCATGAACAAATGAAACATACAAGCTCGATTATCATTCCGTATATGACGAGATATTACATAGCAACATTATACTGGAACAAGTTGACACAAAACTACAATTGGTGGATATTTTTACAAAATCCATTGGTCGAGATGGTTTCAGATATTCAACTTTAATCTGGACATCAATAACCTATTTACACCAACTTGAAGGAAGGTAAAAGATCGGCTAAATTAGTTACAACCTCTTATACTTATTAAGTTTTGTTTCTGTTTGACCGAACATAGAGCAATGTTGTTAAGTTCTATATCCTGATTTCAGTTGCTTGTAAATCTCTCTAAATATATTCTCTTTTTTTTCAATCTTTCTAAATACATTCATCGTAATATACAGATATAACTTTCACAATCTTTGTTTCTCTTTAAATGAGAATTCAAACACCCATATCCATGTATATCAATCACTTTTTCCTCTTTTTAAGAATAAAAAAATGAAATAGACTTCATATTAATTAGGGGATCTTTGGCCACAAAAAGAAAAATATAACAAACCGATTTGGTTCCTCGCATGATCGATAAGAACCAAAGGCCATTTTTTGTTTAAACGAAACCGAATCCGACAAGAAGGTAGGTACGTAAACTCAAAGCAGTGCCACGTGAATACGTGATGCAATAAATAAAGAAAGAAAACAACAAATATCAAAACAAACAAAAAGTTGTGAGTGCACTCTCTTAGTCATGCCATTTGAAGTAGAACAAAACGTAGTGATGAGACACGTATATAACATCAAATAGAATCAATATCCACCTTCGTACTTATCTTCCGTACTCAAATGTTATCCATATCTAATCTTCTATGTTACATCAAATTATTACATGAACTTGTAAACACAATGTAGTCGTTTGTTTCTGATAAAGAACACATAATCGATAAAGCAAGATGTGGATTTAATCGGTATTATCCTAACATGTCACAAAACACACATGTTTATGATCCAACTAGAAAGAAATCGAACCAACTCTATTAGATACTTTTTTAAAAACATTTTAGTTTTTTTGTCAACTACTAAAACTTTAATTGGGCATCATCAACCGTTTCACATTAGTAACGTCTAGAATCACTGATTTTTAAAAAAAAAATTACTTCCTTTGAAATTTGGATAATCATCTTGAGTGTGTCCAGTGGTGATATTGGTGTGTAAGAACACTCGTCACCATGCATGTCAATCTCTCCTTTCTATATAAAGTAAAACAAATCCATCATTTTCCTCAACAAAAACCAAATGGCGATGACCAACAAATTAGCTCTAACACTTCTCCTACTTATCTCTATAGCTTTCTCCCACAGCTTGGCCTTCCATGTGGAGGTCCAAGAATTCGAGCCACCACAGCAAGAGGAACAAGATGTTCCCGGCCGCTATCCCGGCGGTGGCTCCAGCGAAGGATGGGAGGAAAGGTCGACAGAGTATCCATACCACTTTGGAAAACGGAGTTTCAAGAACTGGTTCCAATCTCAACAAGGTTTTGTGAAAGCGTTACCAGAGTTCACTAAACGCGCACCAAAACTCTTCCGTGGGATAGAAAACTACAGATTCTCGTTGATGGAGATGGAGCCGAAGACTTTCCTCGTGCCTCATCATTGGGATGCTGATTCGGTGGTTCTAGTGCTTCAAGGTAAAGGAGTAATCGAGTTCGTTACGGACAAGACGAAAGAATCTTTTCACATAACGAGAGGTGATGTGGTGAGAATCCCTTCAGGCGTCACTCACTTCGTCGCCAACACTAACCACACCGTTCCTCTACGCATCGCCAAGATCTTTGTCCCCGTCAACATTCCCGGCCACTTCAAGGTCCATTTTACCATTTTTATATGTTCTCTTGTTTCACAAATTAATATTAACTTAAAATTATTTAACCTCGTTCTATTAAAAAAATGTCACAGGATTACTTCCCTACTCGATCCAAATTTCAGCAGTCCTTCTTCTCTGGGTTTAGCAGACAAGTCCTCTCAGCCAGTTTCAACGTATGCTTTTTATATGATATAGAAAAGGATAATTAATATTTTGTTCCAGAAATGATGTATGGGATCTTGTGAGTATTGGATTTATAGGTACCAGGAGAACTGGTAGGGACATTAATCAGGGGATCTCAACAAATGGGACAAGGGATTATTCGAAGTGTTACTCCAGAACAGATAAAAGAACTCANGTATATGATGTAGAAAAGGATAATTCATTGAGGTTATATTAATAGTTTGTTCCAGAAATGATGCATGGGATCTTGTGATTATTGGATTTATAGGTGCCAGGAGAACTGGTAGGGACATTAATCAAGGGATCACAACAAATGGGACAAGGGATTATTCGAAGTGTTACTCCAGAACAGATAAAAGAACTCACCAAAGACGCTGCTTCTCCTTCAAACAAACACAAGCACAAAGGTAAAGACAAAGAAGACAGAGATCTGTCAACAATCTGGAGCCCTTTCAATCTCCTTTCACAAGATCCAATCTACTCCAATGACTTTGGCCATTTCTACCAAGCGCGACCCGAGAGTTTTAGTCAACTCCGAGACCTTCATATCGCGGTCTCTTGGGTTAACATGACACAGGGATCTTTGTTTCTTCCTCAATATAACTCTAAGACGACATTTGTAACGTTCGTGGAGAATGGTTGTGCCCGCTTTGAGATGGCTAGTCCGTATACTTACCAAGGAGAAGAGCAACAACAACAATGGTGGCCCGAACAAGGAGGAGAGGAAGAAGAAGACATGAGTGGAAAAGTACACAAGATTGTATCACGTGTGTGTAAAGGCGACGTCTTTATCCTTCCGGCAGGTCATCCCTTCGCTGTACTCTCACAAGATGAGAACTTTGTTTCGATAGGGTTTGGTATTCATGCGTCCAACTGCAGCAGAACGTTCCTTGCAGGTAAGGAAAAAAGACTTCTTATTTGATAGTTTCCTAATAAATCTTATTCTCACTTTAAAAAGTGGTAACCCGTGTGGTTGGATTTAGGGGAAGAGAATATACTCAAGAATATGAACACGGTGGCGACGAGGCTTACGTTTGGTGTGGGGAGTGAAATTGCGGAGAAATTGTTCAAGAGCCAAAACTATTCCTACTTTGCGCCTACGGTTAATCCAAGCCATCAATTCCCAGAGAAACGCAAGCCATCATTCCAATCAATCTTCAATATGGATGGCTTTTGAGAAAGCGTTTGATACATAAATATGAAGAAAGAAGAGGTTTAATAATAATATGCTTAAACTATGTAATAATAATACGGTGACGCTCTCTGTACTGAGTTTCTTTAGCTGCGTGTATACCGATTTCCTCTGTTTTATAAATAACAACAATCTTCGGTTTGGTCTGTTTATGAACTTTCAATTCAAGATGTTTATATGCGATAAACCTAAGAGCAAGGAGATATATCGAGGAAGAAGAAGAATACATAAGAGCATTTAATTCTGCTTTCAATACACATAACTCAACAGCTCTAGAACCAAATCTCTATCTTTCTTTTATCAAGCCTCAGTTTCAGGCTCCGGTTCACATGAGTCTTTGTCGGAACAGCGTCAATCCTCGTCCAAGAGTCAGTACAACACTTTTTTTTTTCNGGTAAGTACAATGGGAGAAACAAAAGGAACAAATTTCATCACTAACTAAATGCACCTGAGCTCTGCTTCAAATTGGGAAAACTATNAGTACAACACTTTTTTTTTTCTGCCAACAACTACAATGGGAGAAACAAAAGTAACAAATTTCATCACTAACTAAATGCACCTGAGCTCTGCTTCAAATTGGGAAAACTATGATTGTACAAGGATTAATTTCTAAATCCATCTCCTAACTATCCCCTAAACTCTCTGAAAGCTGAAAAGCTCTTCCGACGTTCTGATTAATGCATAAGCCGTATGTGTCGTGCAAATGATATTTAAGAGTTGCCTCTGAAATTTTATGCTCTAGAAGACCAAAAACCTGTTTAGTATTGTTCACCGGTTGAATCCGATTCACTACCAAAATCGTCATCACTTTCAGTGGGAAGCAACTTGATTCTATCAGCCTGCTCAATTAACCAATCACTGAATCCAGGAGAAGCAGCGAGTCCTGCCATTGCTTCCCGTGTTGTTTCTTGTGTCAATTCTTCATACTCTTTCTTCGACAACTTCTTCCGGTTTGGCGTCTTGTGGTATGTAGAATAGAAGTCCTGCTTTACGATCGGTATTATTCTCCCGTTAGAAGGAGAGCCGGAAGATGAAGGTACACTCCTCCTACCACTATTCCACAGTCCACCTCCAGAGGAACGGCTAAAGAATTCAGCTCGTCCACGCATTGGACTGTAAACTACAACGCTTCGTTTCATAAATCTGTTCTGAATCTTTTTGCTGTTGCTGAAGAGAAAACCGAGCAAGCTAGCTGAAACGAGAGCTCCAATGGCCAAAGGGGTATCAAGAGTGCTCTGGAGAACGAATGTAGCAGCAACAGAACGCATCGCCCATTTCGCAAACTGAGCAACACTAGCATCCACACCTCCATCTTCCTTTGAAACAACAAACTTTCTGACAGTCCAGAATCCGAAAGCAGCTCCCGAGAGAACAATCCCAACAAGCACGAGTACTGCAACTGGATTATACATGTCCTCACTCATACCGAAATTGAAAAGAATCGTATCCACCATCGCCGAGAATTGATGTAAAAAGAAAGATCCAGCTCCTACTACAGATCCATAGAAGGCAAGATACATAACATTCTTCCTACCAGTAGGCAAAAGCCTCATAACCTGGAAAACAATAATCACAAGAACGAGAAAAACCCCAACAGCCATAGAACTTGTGTAATAAAACGGAAGACAACTGCTCACAACTGGTGCTACCAAGAACAACAGAAGTCCAACCACAAGAGAAAGAACACGCCATTGATGAAACTCTTCTGCAATGTAGATTCTAACAGAACCAGACGATTGAAATTGGCCACTGAAGCTCACATCAATGTATTGTTTATCATATGGAGACATAACAGAACTCCAGATCCCTTTTTTAAGACTTTTCCAATCGGATTTCTCACACTGGCAAATCGTAAGCGAAGCATTTCGATGAACACAAACCTCTAATTTACTGTATAGCCTCTCTGGGATAGTTTTCAAAGGAACCAAGTTTACCTTCAAAGAGTAAGCGTATTTCCTTAAATTGGTTCTCGAATAGCCAGAAACTTGGATTCGCTCACACGAAGTAAGGCTGACATTCAGAGCTGGATCGTCAGGACCAACACCTCTGACCACCTTCGTGTCCCACGCTAACGCGCCGCCGATCACCACGGAGTATAAGAGAAAGAGAAAGAGCGGAAAGGGTAAAGAGATTTTCTGAGGAGAAGAAGAAGAAGCCATCATTGTAGCCGTCTCTAGATTCCAACCTCCGCGAAGGAAAGTCGGAAAGTCGGAGGGAGCTTAGATAAGACGCGCCCTTTAAAGCTTGTAGGGCGTAAAAATTAAGCTTCGCCAAATTTATATTATAAAAAAAAAAAAAAAGGAAAGGGGGCCTNAAAAAAGGATAGTGGGCCTTAAGATGAAGCCCATTTCATTCTAAGTCCTTGTTTTAATTTGATATATGTCTATACTACCCCTGACGATGTTGGCCTTTACTCTCGAAGAGAAGCAAAGCCAAAGAAGGCTTGTTTGCCAAGACGCTTTTTTATTCCCCGGAGCCTGAGACACGAAGAGAAGAAAGAATATGGAGTGTGTGTTCGGTCTTGTTGGGAATGGATTCGCTATTGTTGCGGCGGATACATCAGCGGTTCATAGTATTCTTCTCCATAAAAACAACGAGGAC
>OVAO01002052.1:0-13531 GCA_900406285.1 Biscutella auriculata
CAAAAGAAGAACAAAATGAAAACGAAAAATCAAAAACCAAAATCATGAAAAAGGATACACAAGGGACTTCGTAAGTGAGGTTGTTTAACGTTACTAGCTTGAATCGACCGAGAGGTCTCAATTCAGGTTGGGGTTCTGCTCCAGCTTGGTAATTTGTTCTTGGAGCTTCTCATATTCAGCTTTGTGCTCTTTCCTTACCTTATGTAAGTCTTCTTCATGCCTCCAGTGAAACTTGAGCATCTCAAGATAGAGTTCTCCTCCATTATCCTCTTCACTTTATGCTTCCTGATCAATGTCTCTCTTCCTCGCATTATGTTCTACGGACTTAATCATTTTTGTGAGCTTCTCTAGTTCATCCTGGTGTTCTTTCTTTGCAGCAATCAATTGATTTTCTAGACCAAAGTTCAGTCTAAGCATGGCTATGTAAAGTTCATCCCTATTCTCTTTTATGAACCCTTCTTGCCCAGCATGACTTTGTCTTAGGTCATGCTCCACTGCATTGATTCACTTCCTAAGCCTTTCCATCTTTTAGTGACTGTTTTGGCCTCCCCTTGTCACATTGTTCTGAAGATCCAAAATCTGAGAATGCATGTCCAAGTTTTGCTGGACTCCTACATCGAACTTCCTGTCTCTGAATCTAACGTGCTCTATGACTGAGCATTCCAATTCCTCAATCTGATCCCGAGTTGCAAAGTTATCTAGCGCCTGTTCTGTAGCTCTTTTTTGATCTTGTGCATGCCTAATCGATTGGTGAGGCTTATAGGTTGCCTTGCATCCCACGTTATGAAGAATTATCTCCCCTATATTCATCTGAATTGTTGCTCCAACATCTTTTAGGAAAGGTCTTCCTAGCATGATTCATCCTTCACTCGAACTACTTTGTTTTGGGAAAACAAAGAATTCGGAGCGAATAATGCTACCATTGGCGTTGATCCCCACATCTCTACCAATCACTCTAGTAAGGTCCCAGAGAGGGGGGTCCTTGATCTCAAAACCCATAAAATTCGACACATCCTTGGTCATCTCATTGTAGATCAATCGAGAATCACAAGGGTTATAGCCCATGTTGAACGCCTTCATGAAACCTAGAATCTGATACAGTCCAAAGTCAGGTTCATTTTGATTGATTACCTCAGTTTTGTGGCTCTCTTCTGCAAGTGTTTGAGCATCTTCGTCAATTTGGTACTTGATAAGATGGTTTTTTGCCTCTTATTAATCAAATGTAGTATAAAAGGGTTTAAAATGTCGAACCAATTCAGGAGGGATTCATGTACTAGGACTATAGAGAATTCACTTAGTTTAAGTCGAATAGGAATTTGTTTGTCACTAACAATCCTAATTAAGCAGATTAAATAAAATAAAGCAAAGCACAAAATTCAACCAAAAAGTCAACAAGATCGAAAAAATATAAATTCAGAAATTAAAACAAGCATATGGATCAGGGCAATCGAATTGGGCAGTTCATTTTCATGCTAGATAATGGTTTACTAAACTCCCTTGGGCTTATCCTATGTCTAACAATTTTGAATATAGACTAACTCACTCACGTGATGGAAGCCCCTTTCCTAACATGCCATTACACAAATCTCTTGGCAATGAAACATGAATAGAACGCACTAAGCACAATTCCATACAACAATTAGCTAATAACTTAAACAATCTCTTGGAAAGAATTAACTAACAACTTATTCACTCGTTCAGAAATTCTATCAAACACCTTTCGGACGATAAATCTCCTAAGATCTAGACTAGGTTAGTTACTCCTATTCTAGCATTAGGTTCATGAATAGATTGAGAATACTTATTCTAATTTAGATTTGAACCGTTTCTAGCAATCAACTCTACCCTTTTCTAACCCTAATCCATAAGCTTAGAGAGACTACTCACAACCCATACCTAGAACACTTTGATAGTTTCTAGACATGATTTGTGAGAGGAAATAAGAGAAGAGAATAGAAATCAAAAACAATAAACAATCAAATAGAGGAATGAAAGAAAAGCATATGCAATAAAAGATAATCCAAGAGCTACATAGAGTTCTTGAGAAGAGAGAAAACCTAGATCTAAGAAAGATAAACTTAAGAGAAACTTAGATAAAAACTAAGATAAAAACATAATGAAAACCTATCTAGGGTTTTAGTATTTGAGCCCTTATATAGTTGGGCAAATAAAAGGGTAAAAGAGGAAATAAAAGTGGTGTCGGGGGGGCCTCCGCCGGTCAACTGCATCGGTCTGTGCAGACCCGTGTGGTCTCGACAGAAAGTTTTTGAGATAGCCCGCTGGTCAAGTGCGCCGGTAAGTGCAGTTCAGTGGGCTTCTGGTCAACTTTGAAAATGTTGACTTTTCTGCACTTTTACTTCTTTTGCACCACTTTTGCCCGCTTTTTGGTCTAAGCTCATCTCCACTCTTGGAATATGAAATGCAATGGAAAAGCATCCTAAATGACTCTAAAATGCATCCTACACTAATGTAAAATGAATGAAAACCGAGTGGTAAAACCGGTGTTGGGTCATACTCTTGGATTCCATGAATTCCCAAATCCAATGGGATCTTGGCTCTCTTCATACTTATTTCAGCTTATGTAGATGCCATGAAAGGTCTGCCAAAGATCAGCTGTGCCTTGTTTTCTCTCTCCATTTCCAGAACCAAAAAATCTGTTGGTACTTCCGCTCCTCTGAGAGTTACTGGAAGGTCCATGAGCATACCTACAGTTTGTTTTAGAGAGTTGTCTGCCAAGAGAACTGTTGACCTGCGAGGAACAAAAGAAGTAAAACCAAGTTTTTCAGCAATAGACAATGGGATTACATTAACACTAGGACCTTAATCGAGCAAGCATTCATCAAACTCGGACTTAAGTAATGTGCAAGGGATCAGAAAACTCCCTGGATTTGCTTTCTTAGCTAGATCAATGGTGGGTCTAAGGTGAGTTGTGTCGCCTGGAATGAAGATCTTGTTTTGATGCTCGATGTTCTCAATTTTCTTCAAGACAACGTCCTTGAGTGACTGCTGAACATTAGGATTAGCTAGGACCTTTTCGATGTCAAGCATTTGCTTTCTCAATGCTTTCAAATCCTTGATGAATTTCTCCTTTCGTGCAAGTGCTAGACGACCTGGAAAAGGAATTCTAGGTACATACGGCTCAAGTACTGGAGGTTTGTAGTCATCTACTTCGAGCTTTTCCTGAATAATCGCACCCCCACTGAAAACCTCATTGTCCTCGATGAGATCTACAGTAGATAAAACCTGGACATAAGCATGAGTAGGCGACTCAGACTTACTTGGAAGTTGACCATGAGGTCGCCTAGCAGACTAGACGACCTGGGAAATTTGAGTGTCTAGTGCCTTCATGTGTTTCGACATGTGTTTAATCTTTCCATTCAAATCATTGTACATGCCATCTGCAGTACTCGATTCAGCTTATCATCAGGCTTTTAGATCAGCCTGGTAGCTCGATTCAGCTGAGCCATCTTTCCTAGGCATAGAGCGATCGAAATCTCCAGCATGTGATGCATCATTGAGCCATTTTCTCAATCCAAATCAGTCCCTCAACATAATATTTGTCAAAGAAGCTACCTTGACTCGCAGTATGTAGCATGGACTGGTAATCCCTTTGTAGACCTCTGTGAAAAGAGTCTAAGAGGATTTCAGGTCTAAAACCATGGTGAGGGCACTTCAAGGTGTAGCTCTTGAATCTTTTCCAAGCATCATCAAAGGATTCCATGTTCTTTTGATCAAATGTAGCAATATTGCTCCTGAATTTTGCAGTCCTTGATGGTGAGATAAAACGTGAGAGAAAAGCTTTCTTGCAGTCTGATAAACAAAATATTTCCCCCCACTGCTTACTATAGACGAGTAGAGCAGAGGAAAATAGAACTGTTTGTTGCAAATGAAGTAGATGGGTATTTATCGAACAAAATCGGGAGTTGCACTAGGTCAATCAGCCTATATAGAGTTCAGCTAGTCTACGCAGAATAAGAATTGAATGATGTCACTAACAATCCTAAGATGATGGCATAAAGTAAAACAGAACAAAGAAAACGAAAAGCAAGGGTAAAACAATCCTAAGCAAATGGACTAGAGAAAGAAACAGACGATCATAGTTTAGGAAACAGGTGCTTAACTTAAAACAAGATTCTGCTAATCCTAGATCTAGGAATATCAAATGAAGACCCGCGCTCTCGCGTCAAAGATCCCTTTTCTAGATAAGATCATTGCAATCTCTTGACTAGATTCAATACCTAGAAAGCAATAAGAACAATTCCTTCCAACCTCTAAACAATCCTTAGCAATCTCGTGTCAGTAGAATATATTCAGCATGCATTGTTTAGATCTAACAACCTATCAGAATCTCCTAGGCACACCAGATAAGAACGAATCTAAAATAGATGGATCAGATCTATTAAAGCATTAAACACACAAGGCATGAAGATTAATGGAAGAATAAAAACATAAACACCAGATTCATTCCTAAAATCACCAGATCCATCTAATCCATAAGCCTAGAATAAAGACTACTCACTAATCATTGTCGGAGCACAAAATCCAACTAGGGATTCATGCTTAGGCATGATTAGAACCTTAGATCTAAACTTTAATAAAGAGATTAAATTAAGACAGAAAATTAGATTGAAACTAAAGTCGATTACAAACTTAAACTAGAGTTCACCAAAATGGTAAAACCGAAAAGAGAGATTTTTCTAGTAAATATCTTAAAAACTACTTAAGAAAAACTTGCCAAAAATGGAAAAGAAGGAGGGTTTAAATAGTGAGACAAATAGGGTAAAACGAGCAGGGCCAGATCGGTCTTTTGGCAATTCTCACAGGCAATATCGGCCAAGGGGAGGCCGATATTGGTCTTGGAGTGGCCGATGTTGATAGCGCCGGGCAGCACATTGTCGATGCTGGAGAGGGCCTGGTCAATGCCCGGATATCGGCCGGGTGGTGGCCGATGCAGATCCTCTCTGGCCGATATTAGAGAATCGGTCACTGCCTGGCCGATATTCTCTGGTCTTTGGCCGATAATGGCTTCCGTTGACCTCCAGAGTTGACTCGTTCAAGCTTGGTTCAGTCCTTTTGTACCCGAATGATGCACGTTCTCCCAAACACCTAGAAATGCAATATGCATACGAATGCAATTCTAAAAGGCTCTAAAACGACTGAAAACATACAGAACCGAGGAGAAGACGAGACTAAAATAACGATAAAAACCGAGTATATCAAAGTCATCCCAAGTTCTTATAGCTCCATGTCCAATTCCTTTCTACGAGTTCTTTGCATCACCTCCCAAAGAAAATGGGAACAATATGAGCTTGTAGGCGTCTTCTTCAGAAACACCATTCAGTAGTACTGTACCACACACTTGGTCGATATTGTCCAAGTGTTCCATGGGGTCTTCATTTTCCATTCCATGGAAATGGTTGTTCATAACCATAGTGAGTACTCCTGATCTGATTTTGAAATTGTTGGCACCAAGTAATAGAGGTTGAATGTCATTCCTGGTTCCATGCACCGCTGGTTCATTGGTCCCACCTATAGTCCGAGGAGGGTTTGCATTTTGTTCCTGACCTTGTGCAACTATTGGTTGTGGCTGAACCTGTGGGATCGGATTCCCATCGCCATTCACCTGTGGAATGTTGACATTGTTCGTGTTGTCTGCCATTTCTTGTTGTTCGAGAAAAGCTTGTTGTTCTAACCTTTGTTTTTCTTTCCATAGTTGACGTTCTAGAGCTTTGATATCTCGAGGTTCTTGCAGTTGATTTCTTGAAACTTTGGATCTAGTGCTCATACACCTGAAAGAGAAAGATAAAAGTAGAACAATTAGTAAACTGAAATGTAAAAATCTAGTCCCTAGTCAATGCAAAAAACTAATGGTTAATTGAATCCCAAATTGGAAACGGCGACAATTGATAATAATTCGTTTTGAGCTCTGCTGGTTTCTATTCCTAGATTATCAATGTAGTATGGGTAAGGTGGGTGATCATGATGACGAACCAACTCGGGGGAAATCAACTCACGAGTTCTATAATGAAATTTACTAAGTCCAGGTGAATGCAAGTGTGAGGTTTTTTCAGTCACTAACAAATCTTAAGCAACAAATTCGGTAAAAGTAAGAATTCAGAAATGAAGGAAACTCATGGATCAGGGAAATCGATACTGGTAGTGGTTCTCATGGTAGATCGGTTTACTAAAACCTTCCAGGTTTATATTATGTCTAAGAATTTTAACTATATACTAACGCACTCTCGTGATGGAAGTCTCTTTCCTAACATTAAACACAATTCCATACAACAATCAATCAATAACTTAAACAGTCGTTTGGAAAGAATTGACTAACAATCTATTCACTTATTTAGGGATTTTATCTAACACCTTTCGGGCAATAAATCTCCTATGATCTAAATTAGGTTAACTACTCATATTCTAGCATTAGGTTCATGAATATATTGAAGATACTTATTCTATTTCATATCTAAACCATTTCTAGCAATCAAATCTACCCAGATCTAATCCCTAATCCATAAGTTATGAAGATTACTCACAATTCATGCCTAGAACACTTGTGAGAATGATTGAGATTAGAATGAATTGAGATTAGGGATTAGAATGAATTGTAATTAAGAATCAAACAATCAAGAACAAATAAAATGGGAAAAAGGGAATTGCAATAAAAAAACAAAGTAATCTCTCACAAGTGTTTGAGAAAAATGAGATATAAAACTTCAAAACCAAAGGAAAATTAAGGCAAAAAACCTGTCTAGGGTTTTTGTATTTGGAGCCTTATATGTGAGATAAAAATAAAGGCAAAAAAGGAAATAAACATAATGTCGGTGGGGCCTCCGTCGGTCAGTGCAGACCAGCGCACGTCACCGCCGCTGGTGCTCCATCGATCCCTGGTTGAGTACCGACGAATTGGCTTGACCGGTAGGCTTGTCCGACGGTCTTCCTCTAGATAGGTCTAGTTAAGCTTCGTTGTTCAGTACACACCGCTGGGACTGACCGGCGGTCTTCCTCCGGATCGACCTTTTTGTGTTCCACCGGTCTAGCTTGACTGGCGGTCTTGACCGGCGTGGTTAGTTCTCCTGGGACTTAGCCATTTTTGCTCCGAAAATGCTCCATATTTTCTCAGTTCCTCTCCTTCGCCTTCTCTACACCTGGAATGATGGAAAACATGCAAATGCAACCTAGAGACTCTAAAATGCATCCTAAACTAATGCAAAACGAATGAAAACCGAATGGTAAAACCGGTAAAATACACACGCATCATCTAACCATGATGAAGTCAAGTGAATAGAAGAGAATAAAGATGAAAATGCAAATACCAAACCAAGATCTTACAAGATCTTATAAAAACAACCACACTTAGAAATAGGGTTTTTGATCCTATTTATGATGTTCACAAAGAAAGAAGCTAAAACCTCTAAGTTTGAATCTGGATGGAGAGCTCATACCGGTGAGTCTGACCGGTACGACCTTTGATGTACAACCGGTATAGCTACGAATGCTCGACGTGTGATGGATACCGGTCAAGGTACCAGTCTTCCGGGCACCGAGATAGGTTCACTATCCATGAGGCCCGATCATGGTACATGTGAGGTGTTCTGATCGGTGCATATGCTACCGTAAGTCTATGTTGATGATGCCCGGTCAGGTTACCAGTGAGGTCCCGACCGATATGGTCCTAGACGGCTATGATTCCTTCGAATACCGGTCATTGTGATTGTTATTGTGTGGCCGGTGTAACTTCCCCGAAAGTGACTCGTGTCCTTAGGCTAAAAAACACTCCTAAAACGCTTCATATGATCTACTTCTCTACTTAAACTCGACTCCACACCTGAAATATGATTATGATATGCAAAAGCAACATTAAAGACTTTAATGCAATTACTTTAATGATCTTTTAATTGTTCAAAACTAATTACTTTAGAACTTAAATTAGATAGAAGAGTGTACCTTCTTGATAATGCGTCGGCTACAATATTATCCTTACTTTTCTTATACTTGATCACATAAGAAAATGTTTCAATGAATTCAATCCACTTAACATGTCATTTTTTTAGCTTATTCCGACATTTGATGTGCTTGAGAGACTCATGGTCCATATGAATCACAAACTCTTTTGGCCAAATATAATGTCGCCACATTTATAGAGCTCTCACCAAAGCGTGTAATTGTTTGTCATAAGAAAAATAATTAACTATGGATCCTCCAAGCTTTTCACTAAAGAATGCTACTTGTCTTTTATCCTGCATAAAAATAGCATTAATACCAATTCCACTTGCATCACATTCATCTAAAACTTTGAAGTAAACTTAAGAAGAACTAGAAGTGGGGCATTAGTAAGCTTCTGTTTGAGGGTTTGGAATGCTTTTTCTTGAGCTTGAACCCATGTAAATCCCACATCCTTCTTGATCACTTCAGTTAGAGGCGCAACTATTGTGCGCAGCTATTGTGCTAAAATCCTTCACAAAACATAGGTAAAATCCCACAAGACCGTGAAAAGACCTCACATCGCTAACAAACTTAGGACTCATCCAATTTATTATAGTTTTCACTTTTTCCTCATCTACTTGAACACCATCTGCACTTACAACAAAGCCTAGGAACACAAGGTTATCCGTACAAAATGTGCATTTCTTAATATTAGCATAAGAATTTCTTTTCGTAAAATTTCCAAAACCAAGCTAATATGATTAAGATGCTCATCTAGACTTTTGCTATAGATCATAATGTTATCAAAATAAACCAAAAAATACACCAATGAATAATATAAGCACATGATTCATTAAACTCATAAAAGTACTAGGTGCATTAATTAAACCAAACGACATTACTAACCATTCATATAGACCATATTTTGTTTTAAACGCGGTTTTCCACTCATCACCTCCTTTCATTCTTATTTGATGATAACCACTTTTTAAATCAATCTTAGAAAAGATGGTGGAACCATGCAACTCATCAAGCATGTCATCTAAATGAGGTGTAAGATGTTGATACTTTACAGTGATATTGTTCATAGCACGACAATCGACACACATTGTCCATGTACCATATTTCTTTGGTACAAGTAACACCAGATTAGCACATGGACTCATTCTTTCACCTATGTTTCCTTTTCCCATGAGCTCATCTACTTGTATTGTAAATCTTTAGTCTCAACCGGATTGGTACGGTACGCGGTTTTGTTCGGTAATAAAGGTCTGAGCACAAAATTGATTTGATGCTCAATTCCCCTTATATGTGGTAAGCCCTCTGGAATTTCCTCTGAAAAAACATCTTTAAAATCCTACAAAAGATCATGCATCTTACTCGGAATAACCGGCTCCAAATTTGTTAAACCCGTTAGAGTTTCTTTAAAAAAAAAATGACTAGCTCCCATAGGCAATACATCACAAAAAATCATCTTGATACTTGCCAATCCTCATTGGTACGGTTACTTGATCATGAACCTTCATTTACCCACTTTCGTTGTGCTATTATAGTTTGTACGGTCTTGTTGCTTCCGAATCCTTAGACCTAATTTCTAAACCTTGGAAACGCTGCCCACATTAGTGCAACTTCCACCATAAATTATGAGGCTACATACATTGTCCTTAACTAAGCAACGCGTATGGAACAAATTTTCTTGTTTTATAAGTTCCTTCTTCTCGGTTTGTAAGCTAAGCGTTCGTCTAGAAAGTATGAGCAACTTTTTGGATCTCTATTTGGAGGAGACCTCATCATCATTCTCTTGCTTATGTTGGATCTCTCCAATATATAAAAATATGAGCAACTTTTTGTTAACACATTCATTCGAAAAATGACCCATACCTTGACATTTGTAGCACCGAATGTGTGTTTTGCTTTTGCTTGGATCAAATACTGATTTTCCTTTGATGTCACTTTTGAATTCATCTTTAGATTCAAAAGTAAATGTCTTGACACATATTTGATAGCTTGGTTTGACCTCCTTAGACTTGTTCGAACTCAAGATAAAATCAGATCGAGATGGCTTACAGCTTAATTGTTGCTCAATGAGAATTGCTTTGTGTAAAAGATCCTCCATTTTAACATATGTTTACATCTCCAATTTGTCTTGAATTTTCTGTTAAGACCACCAATGAATCTCGCCATAGTAGCTTCACGGTCCTCTTGAATGTCGACTTTAAGCATAAGCATTTCTAACTCTTCGAAATGTACCTCTACTTTCTTTCCACCTTGGTTTAGTCTTCTAATAAGTTGATGTAGCTCACAGTGATAATGATTTGGCACAAATAGCAATCGGTTGATCCCAAATAGCTATCGGTTCATCACCAACTCTTCTTCTCGTTGTTACAGTTTGTTCTCACAGTGTTGTTACAGGTTTAGTCTTCTAATAAGTTGATGTAGCTCACAGTGATAATGATTTGGCACAAATAGCTATCGGTTGATCCCAAATAGCTATCGGTTCATCACCAACTCTTCTTCTCGTTGTTACAGTTTGTTCTCACTATGTAAGAGCGTAATCACTAAACTCAGTCACAACTATTTTAACCTTGCTAGCCTTGGGAAGTTTCTTACAATCAAAAACAAGATCCATTTTCTTTTCCCAATCGATATACGCATCCAGATCATTTTTACCGACAAAGGTTGGCATTTTGAGTTTTATGTTGTCAAATTGATGTTGTCTTTGATGTACTGGTTCTTCTCTTCGTCTCCTTCACTCTCCATGACTTCTCTGACTTCTCCTACTATGTGTTAAACTAGAATAATAGGATTTTGTAGGCAATGACAGATTTTAAACATTTTCTCCATTCGCGGGTCTATGATCGTGCGATCTACGAGCATATGGTTTCCGAAGGGTTGAAGGTATTGTATCATTATTTTTCTCAGCCAACATCTCTCTCATAATACTCATATCCCCACCATCATTTTCCATTCGTTCGCCTTATTTGTTTCTTCATCATCATGACTTCCCATTGGTTTCTAACGACAAAGACAACAAAAACAAGAAACATATCACATAAACTATGGTTGTAACGAAACAAATTTAGAAAATCTATCAATGAAAGATGACTCTATTTATAGGAGATGAACTGTCACTAAAGAGAAACATCGCATAAAATCGTAAAAATTGAAAGAGAAACAAGACACTTAGTTATGCCAAAGTGCTCTCATACCACTTGATGTTATCCTGGTATGGGATCGATGGCTTTGGCGTGATGAGCTACTAGTTTTGAGGTGATATGATCAGAGGTTGCGGAAGACAAGAATGGTTAAATGACTTGGTACGATATGATGGGAAACAATGATGTGGTTAGCACGTGGTGGTGGATTGCGTTTCAGACGAATGAAGCGATGATGATGATGATATAATCAAGTGATTTATGACATGATCAAATGAAGGGATAGACAGATGCTACTTAGTTGATTCACACTAAAAGTAAACATAATTTCGTTGAAGAAGAATGTTTTGTTGAATTCACTTCAATCTTTAGTAGAACACTCAAATGATCCAAATATGTTATCGCAACATAAGGATGAATATTTTTATTAGTATTGTTGTGCATAATATATAGAGGAAGGAGATGGCAATGAATCCTCCTCGAAAATGAAATAACATAATAAATAAGGCAAAAAATACATTGAATTGAAAATATGACACTTCGACTCCTTTGACTCCTTTAATGGCTTCTTCAAACCTTTCACCTTATCTGACTTGACTAAAGTATTACTAAGTAGTATAAATGAAAGTAATTTATCTAGCCTCATTAAAACCTATGCTTAAAAAAACCCAAAGGGACAAAACCAAAGCATAGGAAAAAGAGTACTAGATAAATCACTTAACTATTTAGTGAATACCTTGATCTTCTCCAAATGCTTGAATGATGTTGGTGTATCTTGGTACAACTTCATTCTCCTTGTCTTAAGTTTTGCCTTGGCATATCCTCCATGATCTTGGCTAATTCCTTTGCTTTGCTCCTTGTGACAACTTCGTTCGGTACCTCCATCGTCTTGGAAATTTCTTGAAGCTCCATTTTTCCAATTTCAGTTTGTGAGCCATCAAAGATCATATCATAAAGCCATACACAATCTCAAATGGAGAAAACTTAGTGGTTAAATTTCTGGCATGATTATAAGCAAATGCAACACGTGGTAAACATTGTTCCCAAGTTCTAAGATTCTTTTTAGTCAAGGCTCTAAGCAACATGCCCACAGTTCTATTAACTACTTTAGTTTGACGATCAGTTTGATGGTGAGAAGTATTTGAAAACAATAGCTTACTTCCTAGTTTACTCCAAAAATTTCTCCAAAAGTGACTACGGAACTTAGTGTCCCCAATTGAAACAATGGACTTAGGCATACCCTGAAGTCTAACTACTTCCCTAAAGAACAAGTTAACTACATGAGATGTATCATCAGTTTTGTGACATGGAATGAAATGAGCCAATGATGAGAAGCAATAGGTAGCGAAGTATACAAACCGAGAGGCTGATATACTCGGTTCTTATGGTTATTTTAGCCCCGTCTTTCCCTCGGTTTTGTATATTTTTTGTCGTTTAAGAGTCTTTTAAGATTGCATTCGTGTACATATTGCATTTCCAGGTGTTTAGAAGGACCGTGCAACATTTGGGTACGAAAAGGACGGAAACGAGTCAACTCCGAGAGTCAACCAGAGGGAGTATCGGCCAGAGACCAAGCAGCATCGGCCAGACTGTGGCCGATACCCCAATATCGACCAAGAGGAGATCTGCATCGGCCGATACCCTAACATCGACCAAGACGAGAGCAGTATCGGCCACATGCTAGCCTATATTCCAGCATCGGCCATGAAGAAATCGATATCGGCCACCCCGTGCCTGATATTCGCCAGATATTTTGCCAAAAATAGATATTTATGCCCATGATTGCTCATCTATAAATAATCACCTCTTTTCACCATTTGCAATGGGATAGGCTAGATAGAGGTGACGTTTTAGGTGGTTAGAGAACGTTTTAGTCTAGTTTCAGTAGTTTTAGATCAGGTTATTTTACTGTAAGGAACCTTGCCTTAAGTTTTAATGAATCAGATCTTTGCTTGTTATTTGCTATTTTCAGTTATGAATTGTGAGTAGTTACCCTTAGGTGATTGGTTAGGCTAGATCGGGGCATTGAGTCTATAGATCTGGTGTTTTGGGGTTTAGAACTACAAGTATCTTATGTGATAAGGTACTCTTGAGGCTTGATTAAAGTCCGACCGGCTCAAACATGATCTAAAGAAAGCTTCTAAACCCTGATGTGATCCTAGATGGCTCACAAACTGTTTTTGAGATTCAAGACATTTCCAAGACTTTGGAGATACCGAATGGAGCAATCACAAGGAGCAAAGCAAAGGAAATAGCCAACATCATGGAGGATATGCTAAGGAACTCTCAAGACAAGGAGAATGAAGTCGTGCCAAGCTACATCAACATCATTCCAACATTTGAAGAAGATCAAGATATTCACTAAATAGTTAAGTGATTTATCTAGTGCACTTTTTCCTATGCTTCGGTTTTGTCCCTTTGGGTTTTCTCAAGCATATGTTTTAATG
>OVAO01002053.1:0-13531 GCA_900406285.1 Biscutella auriculata
AATTTTTTTGTTGGATGGATTGAAGGTGGGTTTAGTATGTCGAACCAAACCAGGAGGTACTAGGCAGATAGATTCTCTAATGCATCAACTAGGACAAAGTAGAAGGATAATACCCTGTCACTAGAAATGATCCTAAGTTAACTAACAAAGCAATGTCGTTTCTAGTAAATTAACTGAAGTAAAACGATAATAAAGGATAAGCAGATGGGTAGGAAACGATTTCATGAAACTTGGATCAAATCAAATATGCTCAGTTTCACAAAAAGCTAATCTTAGGTCTAGGGATTTCGAATGTAGAGAAACCCACTATTGGGGCGGAAATACCTATCCTAACATGCAACCTAACACAATCTTTTGGCTTAGCACATGAATAGAAAGCAATAAACACAATCCCATGCAACCATCACTTGATCCTAACACAATCTCTTGAAAATGCTTCAAATGAAAACATATTAGATTAATCAAGAAATCTATCAACAACTTCCGGAATATAGGCTTCATAAGATCTAGATGAGGAGACCAACCCTAATCTAGCATTAAGAACTTCCAATAGAAAGATAATGGTAATTTCAATCATAAGCATCACTAATCATCCCCAAATCACCCTAATCTAATCTAACCATCTACTTATAAGGAAACTACTCACAAATCCTACTCAAAATACAAAATCCCATGATGGATCTATGCTTATGTATTATAGATAAACAAAAAGAGAAGAGATTAGAAAAATATAATATATTCACAGCGTAAGATCTAAATTTTTCTCCAAAATAGTATAATATACCAAAAGTAGAATGAAAACAAGAAAGATGCATAATCCTCTTTAGGTTTAGGTTAAAAATATATATATATATATATAGGTCTTTAAAAGTGAGAGAAAAGAGCATGGTAAACTCATAAAAACGTGGGTTCACTTTGGTTATAGACAGGATCAGCCATAACTGGTTGATGCAGGTGACCGATCCTGCGTGAAATATCCTCTTCGTGAACTAGTATTGGTCAACCATGGTCGATATTGGTGACTGATATGGCTTTGACTTCTGGTTCGTGGACTACATCAGTCACCCAAGACCGATGTTGTTGACCGATACAACCTTGCTCTGCTTTCTTCTTCTGCAATGAATTCTCTTGGCTGATGCTCATAGTCGATATGATCTCTCTCATGTGCATCGGCTCTGCTTTGCCGATGCTCAAGTCCGATGTACGGGCAGGTTTTTCCATATGGTTCAGTTTGATCTACAATCTTGGCTAAGTCATTTCCAATCACTTAAAATGAGAAAGATGCACAAATGCAAACCTAAAGGACCTAAATGCAATCCTAACTATACAAAAGGATTCTAAAATGATGGAATAAAACGACTAAAAATTACACATATCAACTCCCCCAAACTTAACCCTTGTATGCCCTCAAGCTAGGCAAAAGATCAGTCAAGGGAAGAGGTTTGAAAACGAATTGGGAATCAGATCGGTGGATTAAATGAAAGGCAAGCATGCCATCAAACATTAAACAAGTAATAAAGAATAACCCGCAACTAGAAGTATCAATCATCTGAGCGTCTAAACACTAATGAAAATCGGACAATCATCACAAAGCTCTATGTTAACAACTAAGGAAGGAACTAATCTCAGACTATAGCATGTCAACGTAATCCCTACTAATTAACTCTTTCAGAACCTTTAGGATTCAAGTGGTTTCAAGTCTCATTCCCTCTCTTTTCTTTATTGGAAAGGCTTGGCTGTTTGGCCCTTTTTCTTTCTTTTTCTTTTCTTCTTAAGGTTTTTCCTGTTGCAGGTGGAATGAACACTAGCTTTTCAGAGCCAAAGCGCATGTCTCCTTACAACAAGCTTCCATGGCAGGTTGAGCGAGAACAAACTTCTAATAACAAATCTTTTTCCCAAGCACTCCTATAGACCAGAAAAGTGGAGTACAAATTGGCTGCTTTAGATGAAAGGGGGTGAATATCGAACCAAATCGGGGTGCAACTAGTCAATTAGCCTATGAAGAGTCTAACTAGCAAATCCGGGGTTGATACTGTCACTAACAAGCCTAAGTAGAAACGAATACTAGCATAATTATAAAGCTGATTACAGTAAAAGAACTAAACAAAACAAGCAAGAACTTAGAATAATAAAGAAATTCTAAGCGAATGGATTAGAAGATAGATTCGGTGATTAAGTTCAGGAAGGCGTTGCTCATTTCAAACAGTTTAATGCAAATCTTAAGTCTAGGAGTATCGAGCCTAGATCAATCCGCTCTCGCGGCAATGATCCCTACCCTAAGCATGATTTACAAATCTCTTGGCCAAATTCATGATTAGAAAACATTAACAACAACGCCATTCGGCTACTAAACGATCCTAACAAATTCTCATGGTAAGAATTTATCTAGCATGGATATGCTTCATTGTAGCATTCCATCAACACTTCTCAGGTGATAAATAGCAAGGATCAAGAAACAGGGTGATCAATCCTACTCAAACACAAAGAACAACAAATACATAAAGAACATGAAAGATTTAAACCCTAAGCATCAATATTCATTCCTTAATCACCAAATTTCCTCACTCCATTCACTTAGAAAGGAGATTACACACAAACCATTGCTAAAACACCAAATCCCATGGAGATTCATGCCAAACATGATCAAAGATCAAAATAAAAGGCTAAAAAGTAGAAAGGAAGATGAGATGAGAAGAAACTTCAAATTGCCTTTAAAATCCAAAACTCAAAATGTTCTACAAGATTTTTCACCAAAAGGGAAGAAAAGTTCAAAAGCAAAAGTTCTTCTAAAATTAGTTATAAAAGACTTATATAGTAGTTCAAAATATGGTAAAATTTACTAGTCAACTCTCTCTTGATAGGAACTCTCTCTTGATAGGTTGACTTTGGCACTCTAATAAGGATCAGTCAGCCATGGTCGATGCTGGTGACCAATCCTGATGTTGGCTGATAATTTGGGACTTGTATCGATCACCCATGGTCGATGTTGGTGACCAATGCTGTTTGCTCTCAAATTCTCTTTCATGTATCAACCACACTTGGCCGCTGCTGGTGGTCGATAGGCTCTTTTTCAGACCTTAAGTCTCCAAATGCTTCCAATCCAAGCCTAAATCCTCTATGAACACTTGAAATGCAATACATGCACGAATACAATCCTAAATGACTCTAATTGTGCCCTAAACTAATACAAAATGAATGAAAACAATCCTAAAAAGAGTGACAAAACACTAAATATCAACTCCACCAAAATTAGACTTTTGCTTGTCCTCAAGCTAGACAAAAGTTAAGTGAAGGAAAAAGGTTTGAAAAGGATTCCATAATCAGATCAGCGAGCTAAAAGCAAGGCAAACCAAGCAAGCAAACTCAACAAAGCATGAAAGAGTACCCCACAACTAGCAGCATCAAACATCCAAGCGCCTAACACTAATGCAAACTAGACCATCGACACAAATCTCTATGTTATCGATTAGAGAAGGAACTAATCTCGTCTTTAGCAATTCAACCTATTCCCTACTCGTCTACCTTTTCAGAACCTTTAGGATTCAAGCGGTTTCAGTTTCCTTTCCTTCTGTTTTCTGTATTGCAGCAAACTTTGGCACTTTGGTTGTTTCTTTTCTTTTTCTGGATGATGATCCTAGCTCCCAAATCTTCTTGGAAATCATTTTTTAAAGTTAGACCACCATAATTGGGTTTTCTTGTTGCAGGTTGAGAGAGAACCAACTGTCGTGCAGAAGGTGCCTGTCCCCTTACAACAAGCTTCCATGGCGGTTGAGCGAACGCCTAAGTGATTATGCACTCTGAAGTCCTGTCCTCTTACCATAGGAGTCCGAAACAGGTGTGATCAAACACCTAAGTGGTTATGCACTGATAAATAGGATGCTTCTCACTACTGCTTATTATAGACGAGTAGAGCAGAGGAAAATACAACTTTTAATAAATAAATAAATAAATAAAGATGATGGGTTTATATCGAACCAAATCGAGAGTTGCACTAGGTCAATCAGCCTATACAGAGTCTAGTTGGTCTAAGCAGAATATGAATTGAATGTTGTCACTAACAATCATAGAATGATGGTCATAAAGTAAAACAGAACAAAGCAAGCGAAAAGCAAGGGTAAAACAATCTTAAGCAAATGGACTAGAGAAAGAAACAGGTGATTAGAGTTCATGAATCAGGTGCTTAACTAAAACAGGATTCTGCTAATCCTAAATCTAGGAATATCGAAAGAAGACCCGCGCTCTCACGTCAAAGATCCCTTTTCCAGATAAGATCCTCGCAATCTCTTGACTAGATTCAATATCCAGAAAGAAATAGGAGTAATTCCTTCCAACCTCTAAACAATCCTAAGCACTCTCGCGTCAATAGAATATATTCAGCATGCATTGTTCAGTTCTAACAACCTATCAAAGTCTCCTAGGCAGACCATATAGGAACGAATCTAAAATAGAAGGATTAGATCGTTTAAATCATTAAACACACAAGGCATGAAGATCAATGAAAGAATCAGAACATAAACACCGGATCCATTCCTAAAATCACCAGATCTAACTAATCCATAAGCTCAGAATAAAAGACTACTCACTAATCATGGTCAGAGCACAAAATCCAACATGGGATTCATGCTTAGGCATGATTAGAACCTAAGACTAAGCTTTAAGAATAATAAAGAGATTAAACTAAAGCAGAGATTCAGATTAAAACTTAAAACTGATAACAAACATAGATCCAAATTTATCACCAAAAAGGCAAAACCCAAGGGAGAGATTCTCCACTAAAACATCTTAAAAACTTATTGAAAACTTGCCAAAAATGGCAAAGGAAGGGGGTTTAAATAGAGAGACAATTAGGGTAAAACGAGCTAGGGGAAAATTGGTCTTTTGGCAAATGACAGATGCAATATCGGCCAGGAGGTGACCGATATTGATCATTCTGTGGCCGATATTGGAGCATCGACCATGAAGTGGTCGATATCACTTCCTCTCTAGTCGATATTGGAGTACCGGCCACTCCCAGGTCGATATCCTCTGCACTATGGCTGATACTGGGCTTGGTTGACTTCCAGAGTTGACTTGTTCTTGCTCGTTTCAGTCCTTTTTGTACCCGAATGTTGCACGGTTCTCCTAAACACCTGGAAATGCAATATGTACACGAATGCAGTCTTAAAAGACTATAAAACAACCGAGAATGTACAAAACCGAAGAAAAGACGGGACTAAAATAACGATAAAAACCGAGCATATCAACTCCCCCAAACTTAGATCATGCTTGCCTTCAAGCATCACACAATCTAAATAATAGAAAGAGGTTTGAAAAACAAGAGCTCTAACAACCTAAAGTCAACAATGAGAGCGTTCTCATCCTTGCATAACTACTCGTCCTATTATTCAGGAAAAATCTCCATCCATCATTATTACCAAGCCAGGGCAATCCACCTAACTAGACTTAATCATGCTTTCCTACATTCAATTTAAGCAAGAGTGAAACATGATCAAACTAATCAACAGGGTTTTAATCGGTACGGTAGAAAGGGGAATCCAGAGCGAAAGAGGAAGTTCACACATGGCATGGAGTTAGTCGTAATAAGGTTTCTCTCGCGGAGTGAGAGGATTATAGCAAAATCAAGTAAGACTAAGAGCAAGGAGCAATCAAAACCGAACATCTATTAAACCCATAAATCTGCACCTAAGTCTACCCAATCATAATCTTTTCCAAACCTTTCTGCCAATCTATTTCTACCTTAAGGGATCTTTTCTCTATTTTCTCTTTATTTTTCTGAGTTGCTAGACTCCTTTTATTTTAGATATACACAAACACAATTTTTTATTTATAGATGTATATATATATATATATATTTTAAACTACCTAAACTTTATTTAACTAAAAACTTTACTCAGGATCTAGCAACTCGCTTTCTTAGTTTTATATCCCTAAAGTTTTTCTCTTTTTGATCCTTTTTCATATTCTTAGTCTACACAGAACTAGAATGAATCAAGTCCTAGAGCTACCCAAGCAATCATAGTTCAGTCCCAATGTTTATCGCAATCTTAACTACCCGCATAGATGTTCGATATTGTGCTCTCTATCTATCAGGCTTTTGCGAAATCCTCAGTCACTAAGAAGAAGTAATGAAGACTCACACGTGTTTAGGCTCAGGGTGATCGGGTGAGAGACATTATCCTTAAAATGAGGATAACCGAGTTGGACGAAGAGTGTTTTGGTTTAAGCTGTCCAAACTAGTTCATGAAATAAGGGAGACCATGAAACACAAATGAAACGGTTGATCATGCTAATTAAGGTCCAGATTAAAACTCATATTAAAATGAAAGCAATCCTAAGTTAGCAGGCTTCAGGATCCGAGGACTTGGGTGTTTAGACATCAAGATCAATGGCTATGAACTTCAAGACTTTTTGAGACTACAAGGTGAAATCGATGATTGCGAGTAAAGGTTCTAAAGCTCTCTTTTGAAAAACCGAATGCAGGCTTAATGGGACTCGATCTTAAGCTAGAATGTTATGCAGCCTAAAAGAAAAAAGCGAATGAAAACAAAAATCTTTTTGGGTTTTTCATAAAAATATAGTTATTAACAATGCAATATGAGACTCAAGGAAAGAAAACAAAACGAACAAACAAACATTAGCACGAAAGGTGGTTCCTCCCCCAAACTTAAACTACACAGTCCCTGTGTATGTCCAAGCAAATAGAAAGAACCGAAAATAAACAAAGAAAACTAAATGCATAAGTACGAAAGGTGTTTAGGGTTACCTAGAAATCGTGGTAAGATCCATACCCATACATGGAGAAGTACTCGTCGTTTTCCGGAGCCCATTCTAGTTCATCTTTGAATGTGTCGAAGCTACGCTTTCGTGCAAGCAATGGCTCAATAAGGTAGGGACCTTCGGGGTTATACAGCTGAGCAGGTATGGGACTGAAGTCTATGTTGAAGCAATTGACGAGGAACGAGGTGAGCTGCTCATTGGGCAGGAGCAAGAACTCCTTGCGTCCCTGACGAGTGGTGAAGTTGTANTGTCCCTGACGAGTGGTGAAGTTGTAGACGAACTTCTCCTGTGACTTCCCGGATAAGAATTTTGAGCTCTTTAAGTAGGCGACGTTCATCAAGCCTATAGGTATCATAGTGTCACGGTGGTCCTCTACTCCATTTTTCGAGAATATGGTAGTGAGAAGACCGCTGACATTGATCTGAGCAGGAGCATATGGCTCGGCTATGATACGATCTCTGACGTTATGCAGCAAGAAGTCGAGGAGCCTGATAAGGTCTGGCTGACAGCGTCCAACAAAAGGGAACATGTCTTCCCGGTTGAAGCATCTTCGAATTCATGGGACTACTACGATCATGAGGAAACGGAGTTCGTCAATATCAATGGTGACCGCGGGCTTCCTCGCGAAAAAGACACTGGCAATGAGTTTGTGCATGTAACGGATCGTTGGGTGCCGAATACTGGAGCTCTTTAACTAGCCGGATACGAAGGTGCCGCTTCCAATAAATTCCCATAAATATATTTCCTCATCATCAGTTGTGACGGCGAAGTGGCCACTCCCATTGGTGGGGAGGTGGTACATGTTGGCAAGTGCCCTCAGGCTCGTCTGGTGGTGATTTCCGTATCGGTCACGGTAGAGCAAAAACCCGATCTCAGAATCCGCAGAGCGCGTGAAATCATCGTAAAAATTGAACTGGAAGGTGGCGAGGAACATGCATGTTGACTCGACATAAGTCATGCCTCCAAAGTCGACGAATTCTGCGACACCCATAGTGCAGCCCAAATCCATCACGTCGTCAAAAAGACCGAGATGGCAGTGTGAGAACGGAACCGACTGATGTTCCGACATGCTCCTTTTCCAGAAACAGCACCGACTGGATATCTCCGTCTTCCTGGACCGCATTTAAGGTCCATGTGCGTTCAACTCTTGGCTCCTGATTATCATTTCAGCGTGACCTTGTAAACCCGTCGTCCAGACGAACGCCCATGGTTGCTTGAATGTCCCGTATAGAGTTGTGATGAGGAGTTACCTAAAAGGGAAGTGTTGTTCGAGATGTTGTGCTAAAATTGTCAAGAGAATAAGTTAGCACGAGAAAAAATCAATCATGAGCAAACACAACTGACTTTAAATAAAATCGCGGGAAAAAATTTAAAAATTCAGACCAAAAAGTTTTTGTATGGCCGATTTTTAAGATGGTCACAAAATGAGTAAAGAACCAAAATGAAATCAAGATCATGGAACCATAAATGGAAGGAGAATACCTTAATGAGAATAATGGTTTATGGAAAAAACTAAAGAGATGAAGGATTTTATTGAGAAAAAGAGCTTTAGAGAGAAGTGATAAAAGCCATGTGGTCCCAAAAACCGGTTTTATAGAGATAAGAAAATTGGACCGAATAAACCCGAGAGAATCCTGAAATAGAGTTGAAAACCGAACGAAATTAAATGATGGGGCTGTGGGAATCGGCCACAACATGATCGATATTGAACTGGTCATGGCCGATACACCCATATCGACCGGGACGTGGCCGATATCGGTCTGTCCTTGGCCGATATTGGTTCGGAATTTTTTTTTTTTTTTATCCGATTCTCCGCAACCTGCAAAAATGAGAAATTCCTAACAAACCCGCTAGCAAGCAATAACTCTAATCGAGATCGCTAAAGATTATTTACAATGATAGACATGAGACTTCCTCCTAAGCGAGCTCGTTTAACGTCATTAGCTTGACGAACGATGCTAAACAGGCTTTTTCCCCCTCCTGCTTACTCTAGACGAGTAGAGCAGAGGAAAATATAACTGTTACAAATGAAATGAGGGTATATATCGAACCAAATCATGAGGTTTTACTAGAGACAATAGACTTATCAAGAAATTCTAGGTCTAAGCAGGATTTTATATCTATCACTAAAAATCCTGTTAAAGTTGTCGATTGATAGTAGCAAGAGTAAGTGACCATATAGCAAGTAATTAAAACGGGGAATTAACGAAAACTTTAATTAAAGACAAGACATGCAATTGGTCAGGCAATCAGATTTCAGGCAATAGGTCCTAGTTCTAGATGTTCCGGTTTTGATCTTATCCTAGGGCTAAGAAATTAAATATGGGCTCAGCCACTCTCGCATGAAGAGCCTCTCTCGGGATTTCCCTAACACCGCACTCTCGTGTCCAAACGCTTTAAGAAATCCCGAAGCGGTTATTTCCCATAGCTCATCTTAAATTATATCCTAACATGCTTCAATATCGCGCTCTCGCGCCTCAAATATCTAGGCAATCAAGAATATTATCTAGATATGAATAAGGTATGACAAAATCATGACTGAGCCGACGGGACTGCGCTCATGCTTCAATAAGCTTTATTTAGATCATGACTGAGCCGACGGGACTGCAATCAAGCCTTAAGAGCACCTTATTTCATAAGATACTTGTAGTTCTAAACCCCGGAACACCAGATCTATAGACCCGGCGCCCTGATCTAGCCTAACCAATTACCTAATAGGAACTACTCACAACTCATAATTAAACAAAGCAAATAACAAGCAAAGATCTGATTCATTAACTTAAGGCAAGGTTCTCTAACCACCTAAACATCACCTCTCTCTATCCTATTCCATTTGCAAATAGATACAAGATGTGACTATTTATAGATGAGCAACCATGGGCATAAATGTCCATTTTTAGAAAAATCTGGCACGAATATCGGCCAAGGGGTGGCCGATATTGTTCTGGGACTGGCCGGTATCGGGCTGTGGCTGGCCGATTCTGGGTGTATCGGCCATGGCCTGGCCGACGTGCCTCTCTCCTGGCCGATACTGGGTGTGTCGGCCATGGCCTGGCCGATGTGGCTCTCTCCTGGCCGATAATGGGTGTATCGACCGATACAGATCTCTCATGTCCGATATTCTCTCTGGTTGACTCCCGGAGTTGACTCGTTTCCGTCTTTTTTGTACCCGAATATTGCACGGTCTTCCTAAACACCTGGAAATGCAATATGTACCCAAATGCAATCCTAAAAGACTCTAAAATGACTGAAAACATACAAAACCGAGGAAAAGACGGGATTAAAATAATGATAGAAACCGAGTATATCAACTCCCCCAAACTTAGATCATGCTTATCCTCAAGCTAGGCAAAATCTGAGTAAAGAAGAGAGGTTTGAAAACGAATCGGGAATCAGATCAACGAGTTTAAAAAGTGAGGTAAAACCGAGCAAGCAATCTCATTAAGACATGGAAGAGTGACCCGCAACTAATAGCATCAAACAATCAAGCGCCTAGTCACTAATGCAGACAAAATTATCTTCACAAAGCTCTATGTTACCAATTAAAGAAGGAACTAATCTAGACTATAGCAAGTCTATCTATTCCATACTCGTCACCTTTGTCAGAACCTTCAGGTTTCAAGCCGCTTCAGGTCCCATTCCCATCTCATATCCTTATTACTCAAGATTGGGCTCTTCGGCCTTTTTTTTTTCTGCGAGTGGTGATCTCAGTTCCCAAATCTTCTTGGGTATCATTTTTTTTAAACCGGATCACCTACTCGATCTGGTGTGACATGTTGAGTAAGATCCAAAGAGTGATTATGCACCCAAGATCCCATCCCCTTATCACAACTCCACAGCATGTTGAGTGAGATCCAAAGAGTGGTTACGCACCCAGGAGCCCATCCCCTTACTGCGGACTTCGTGACATTCGAAAAATTGCTTAAGCGGTTAAGCTTCAGTGCTTATTCTCATATCACGCCGAATGGTCTTTAGCTCCCAAATCTTCTTGGGTATCATTCTTTTAAAGCTAGACCTCTTTATTTTCGAAAAAAAAAACCTTTTTCTTTTTCTTTTTCTTTTTCTTTTTCTTTTTCTTTTCTCTTTTTCTTTTTATTTTCTTTTGCTTTCTTTCTTTTGTTTTTCTATCTTAAAGCTTTTGGGAAGAGAGGGGGAACCTTAGGCAAACCATATACACTATCGGGAACTTAAAAGGGATTTCAGGCACGGTTTTATGCTATAATCTAGGTCCTTATGAGAAAGAGCTAATTCTGAAGCCTAAGTAAGCAATTAGGAAGGAACATATCATGAATCAACCATTAGCGCGGTTCCCACTAAACATGCTTCCTAAGAATACCCGTAAGGTTTACACAAACTCTGAGGAAAAACACGAAATCTTCACTAATTCCTTATGCAAATGGTTCTAGACTCAATCGTAAAACAAAGGAAAATCTTTTTGGGTTTTAGAAATTTTTTGATTTTTTTTGCTTTTTTCTTAAAATCAACTTAACTATATACAATGCATGCAAGACTCAGACAAAATAGAAAACGACATTNCAAATTGAAAACGACATTAGTCCTAAGGCGGTCCATTTCCCAAACTTAAACTACACACTCCCTGTGTAAGTCGAAGTGAGGAAAGGACCAAAAACGAGATAATCTAAATGCATTATTTACAAGGGTGTTTAAGAGAGGACCTTAAAAAATGTTTGTTCCGGGGTCGAGTTCTCCGTCAATGGAGAAGGAAGTGGACTCACTGGAGGTGGACGGAATTGGGGGAGGCAGAATATTACGGCGCGGGCGCTTGATTCGGCGCGGGCGCTTGATTCAGCGCCTTTTGGATGCATGGCCTCTCCCCTGAGTTTCCTCGTCCGAGTCAATCCAATCCGGCATGGCAAAACTGGATCCAGCACAGCTGATTCTTCTTGGTAAACCAGCCATTCTTCTTAATCGTCAAGAATTGCTGACAAAGAAGCGCTACCGGACTATATTTCCGATCTTCCAACTCTGGGAACAGATCATTGTCCTCTTCGATTGCGCGGATCAGCGGTGCTAAGCTGTGACCTAGAAAGCTCAGCTCGTCTGCATGTACGGCTCTAGTCTCACGCCTCGCGGTAAAGGAGTGGTATAAAACTTTGTGGACAGAACGTACTGCGGTGTGCTTGATTAAAGATCCCTTTGTGGTGCCAGCCTTGAAATCCTTAGATCCTATTGTCGTCCAGAGAAGCTTCAGCTCAGTGTTGGGTAGTCTGCCGTCCCTTACGCCATTCTTCGGAAATGAGAAGATTTCTGCAATCTCGTCGAAAGAAACCCATCGCTCAATATCATCCCAGCCGGTGAAACAGAGATAGCCACTGTCAGCATCTTTGCTTGGAAAATAGACCTCCATAATTTCCATAATCGATCGGACATCGTCCTCAATGTCGAGCTTCTGTAGTGTGGCTATATCCGGTAGGATGGTCTCAGCGAATTTGTGCTCCATTAACGCGTGGTAATGGGTGAGCTTGGTGGGTTCCTCCGAGCGGTTGATGGGAAACTCTGAGTCCAAAGGTGGAGGAAAGAAGTCTGGTGTCTCCAAGGGGTCTACATAGTTCCATGAGTCCGGGAAGTAGTGTGGTGGGAGATTGACGTTGAACTCATCCACGAAGTTCGCGACGAAGGGCGTATGTCCCAAGGTACTAGCCTAATGGTGGTCTGATGGCATATACGGACCGAGATCGGGGAAGTCGGTTTCGATTTGTGCAAAGACAGAGTTCAATTCTGGTAGACCGTGGTGCGCCATGAATTATCTTTAAAAAAGCACTTAAAAGATAGTCAGTTCAAAATATTGCAATGAATGCACATGGTAAAATCATAAGTGTTGTAAAGAGTCTACCAGACTAACCAGTCAACCAAATAATTTCATATATCTAAGCATTGAAAATATTCATGAAAGCCTCAAGAAAACCGAGAATCCACAAAATATCAATTCGGGTAAATCCGGGTAGTTCTCAAAAAATGAAATTTCAAGTTTTTGCTCGGGACATATCAACCAATTACGAATAAAATCAATTCTACTCCAATTTCTCTAACATGAAATTTCAAGAACCTAAATTCTAGAATTTCTCCAATTCAAGACATAATTTCCATAGAGAAACATTCAACGACGGCAAATCCTAGGTTCTGAAAGGAAACGTCACACTAACCACATCCTAATTTCATAAAATTTCAATATTTTTGTATCCGGTGAATAGTGACGACGAAAACAAGATTTGAGATTTCATACCTCGGATGTCAGAATGGGGAATGAAATGGTTGAAAATGCTACCCGGGAGATGAAAACCGAAGTTTTAGCAATGAAAACCCGAAAGATATGAGTAAAAACCGAAGATTTTGAAAGCTACAAAATGTTTTTCTTGGAAACTTTTGAGAGGACTATGAAGAGTGTGGAGTAAAAATGAGTGAGTAAAATTTTTTTATGGCAAGAGGGGGTTATAAAGGACCGAAATCAGCCAAGGGAGAATCGGCCTCGGCCAAGGCTCGGCCGATACACTCTCTATTCATCATGAACGATTTCACGTCGGTCGATGCACGGCCGGTACAGGCACATCGGTCTCGACCAGACCGATATCGGTCAAGGCTCGGTCGATGTTGACTTCCGGTTGACCGNGCTCGGTCGATGTTGACTTCCGGTTGACCGAAAGTTGACCCTCTTCATTTTTTTCTGCTCCGTTTCTTCGTCACGTCCTAAAATATATCTGAAAATAAACCCGTTAGAGATTGTCTCATGCTATAA
>OVAO01002054.1:0-13531 GCA_900406285.1 Biscutella auriculata
ATCTCCATTACTATTAGATAAGTACAATATATGTAATACATTATTATATCAAATCTTTATCATTTCAAAATAATCATCTTTCATATATATATATATAGACTCTATTGAACATATTTATATAATTATATCTTAAATAATCTGAACAAAAATAAAATTATAAATTTAAAAAATTTCAAGAAACAAACTTTTTACTTAACTGAACCAAAATAAACCGAACCAAATAAACCGAAGCACAAATAATCCAAACCAAACTAAACCAATAAATAGTTTATTACCAAATGATCACACTATCAATAACATCGTACTAGCACATCGGTTAAACCCGAGCCAAACCGATTATAATCAAAACAAATAAAACTAAAACGCTATTAATCAATGTACTAACATATAATAGTTATGTTATAAATGACCACTAAAGTCACAGTGGTCTAGTGGTTAGAGTGTTGTTGTGTGTTGCTCCAACACAGGGTTCGAATCCTCCCTGATACAACTAAGGGATTTATTTGGTAGGATTCTTGGAGGCGACGGAAGGTGCACCGGTGGCGGCTGTGTACCACCGGCGATGGCTGCGAGAAATCTCCTATACCCACGAAAAAACAGTCTATACCCACAAATTTTGGCGTGGCTATAGACAATTTTTTTACTAGTGAAAGGTGTGGTTCATTATTTTCGTACAGATAATAGGGTTAGCTAAAGGTTTAAAGGTTTTGATGAATTAGTTAGGTCGCCGAATAGGGGCCATCACAAGGTCATGCATGTAGTTGGTATTATCCTTGTATGCGAAGGTGGGGTTCGTAAAACCGAGGGTTATGATTATTTGTTTCGTCTAATGTTACCCTGACTGTCTCGTACTATCGCTAAGGTTAGAGATCTGCGTATGAGATGTAGAGCAATCACTATTGGGATTGCACATGGTATTGCTAGGGAGTTGTTAGCGAAATACATTCATGGTGATTGTGAATGTGGCAATGCTGATTCGGTTATGGGCATGTTTTTCGCTTAAGGTTAATCTATGGATGGGATGTAGATTGGGAGATAATTGAAGGTGATGATTACGACGTTCCGTTTTGTCCTGTTTGTTTTTGGAACCGTGAGATTGTATTGCTTTTAGCTGATAATCCCAGACAGTTTGATCCTAGAATTTAAGGACATGCTTGTATATTATTATATGTATTCGGTGTTTTGATATTTGTTCTTTGAAATATTGCCTTTGTTTAGAAACCTATATTGTTAAGGTTACATTTCTAAGTAATGTGTTTATGTGTTTATTTCTAATTCCATCCGCTGTTGGTTTAAATGTTTTGTTTTATTTTTCACTATGTGTGGAACGATGGAGTTTTTTGTTATGTTGAAGAGCTCTTAGTATGTAGTTGTCATTTTATTTTAGGTGTAATTAGATAATAAAGTTTACAATTATAATAATTGTTGCAATGTATTGTAGTCGGTTGCATTTTTCAATTTTAAGATTAATTTTAATTGTTACGTTTAATTTATATTTTGTACTGAACGTATATGTGATTATTTTGATATACCAATTTTTGATACTCATTAAGAAATATGTTGTGCCAATGTAAATATCTTATAAGCAATAAAACGGTATGTAATTTATAACAATTTTGCATTGGGAATCAATTATGGTTTTGTAACTTCTAATTATTAGGCAAAGTAGAAGATTTGTATAAAGATCCATATGTTGTATTGGTAATGTGTCAGGTTATTTGTAACCGTATTATTAGTAAATAAATTGTACGATATTGAAATAATACGCGGCTAGCCAAGTTGGTGATAGGATTATAGTATTACAATATTTTAGTACGCTATTGAAATAATACGCGGCTAGCCAAGTTGGTGATATGATTATAGTTTTACAATATTTTACGGTAAGAAAATATAATAACATTGTAACTAAAATTTAATTATTATGTAATGTATCAAGTTTTATTTAATTATTTCTATTTGAAGGTTATATTTGTTTGAGTAATTGAAATTGTTAATTTATCATGTAACAACTACTCTCATTAAACATTGTACCTATTCGAATTTTTATTAAACTTTTTAAAATTGTAAACAGCTATAAACATTAATTCGATTTAACTATTTCGATTATAATTGTATTTATGAATTACTGAAATTTAATTGTTCGTCAAATCTTTACTCCATGTGACTGTAAGCATTAATAGTGCTTATCAAACAATGAAGAAGCTTAAGCGTTTAGTTGAAATGCTTATGTCCACATAGTATATTTCGTCCAATATATGTTACATGTAATGTTACTTTGTTTGAAGTAGAGAGTGGACATGTCACTTAATGACCGTGGGGCGAAGATTAATACATTTTCGGTAATCACGAAGAATTAAAGTTAGTAATGAGAGCAACGTTTTGTCAGGACAATGGTATTTAACGTTGATAATAACAAATTTATGATATGTCTGGACATTGTTGAGAATATTCATGACAACTTTATGTTTTTGTGTAATCATCGGTTTTATTATTTTTATCTATGTATTAATTTGTAAATTCATGAGTATGTATAAACACCAAATTTTTCGATTTATTTCAATCACATGAATCGCTTCATTATTAAATTAATGTATTGGTTATAACTATTTATGAGTGGAAACATTAGTGCTTATCGTCAGATGTTGTATTGTATAAGATTGACTTTTGGTAATATATAGTTCTTCATTTGTAAGACTTGAAGTATGATTAAATATAGTAATGCAATTCTAATTTGTGAGTTTTATGTATTAGGCATAACTCTTTAATTATAAGTTGAACTTGTCGTTTGAATTATGATATTATCTTTGGTATTATAAATTCTTACCATGTATAGTTTGGGGTTAAGTTTATATGTTATACTGCTTACGAGTAATCATGATGTTAAGTCCAATAGTAGTGCCAATATTTCTGAATTCATGATGTTAATGTGGGTGTATTTATGTTATGTGTAAGTATTTATTGGTGATTTAAAAAGTTATGTATGTATTCATATGTTACATTAATGTATGTTGATATATATTAAATGATTGTGAGTACAAAATTTTTATTTTTGTGTTTTTTCCTTAAACGTTTATATAATCTTTGTTTAACATAAAATATAGATTGCATTCTTAGTCGTTTACTTAACGTACTAAGTTAGATTTTTGATAATAATAGAATGTTTATAAAGAAAACTTTCAGAACATATCCAATTCTTGTGTTGGAGATCACATATCGGATAATTGCATTCCCATGTGTCCTTAAATATACCCTTAGGCGCTTTTATAAATCCAAGGATTGTTTGCTCAATCTCTCTTGCCATGGTATTTACCGTTTCAATATCTGTTTCCCACCCTTTATACGCATAATTAAGTGTCTCTAATCCTAAATCCGGTAGCCCGACGCATGTAGCTATAAGTACGTTCATTAGTATAGCTTGCTTAAATTCGAGTCCAGCCGAACGTTCGATGTATGTCCAGCCTGTATAAACGTCACGATGGATATATATTTTGATAAGACCTAATAAGTATAATGCTTGACAGTTGCCATCTGCTACGCAATCAAAAAAAAAATTCTGATTGGTAGATATTAAATGGTGATTGGCAATGAACTTTGAGAGGTTTGCTCTTTTTCTAAATTCGTTGTTGAGTACCATTTTGCTTCCTTCTTTTCCACTGGTTAGTAGCCCTCCTATTGATGCTAACGATTGGTAACTTACTCTGATTGCAATTTCTGTGAATAGTTCATGTGGAAGATCTGGCACTGTGTTTGTTTTGGAACTTATGTTATGTTGTGACGGATTTCTGTTCAAAAATTTAAACAATTAAGCAATGTTTCATCATGTGTAAAACGTTGGCTTGTCAAAGTGTATTGTTGTTACCTTATATAGTAAGATATTGTCGTCCGCCCTCTCTACATAATCGTTGTGATCTTCTAAGTGGTATAAACCTCGCCGTTTTTGTTTTCTTCATTAGGTTAAGGTCTTTCATTTTGTTCTTTTTGGAAGGTTTGTCATGGTTGTTGTATTCGTTTTCCAATCTATTTATATTGCATTAAAGTGACGGTTGTATAGGGGAATGTTTAATTGTTGTTTATCAAGTTTTAAAATATATATTTTTCGTAACGTTGTGACATGTAGAAACGATTAATAATTCGTAATAAACAATTTTAGTTTGTTTATATAAAGACATATATAGTAATAATTATGTCGTTTATTGTAAGTTATAGTGTGCTGAGTCGTTTAATGTTATTAGTTATTGTTTTAATTTGTGAGGTTATATCTAGGTTATGCAATTTTCCTTTTTTGTTTTTACATTTTCATTTTTTGTAATCTACAACGGTTATATTAAGGGTTATTATTTCGTAATGTCCCGGTAGAAGTTATGGTTATTAGGCCATATATTAAGCGTGTCAACTTGGGGTTATACGGTGGAAAGGTGTTTACTTGTGACGTATTGTTTTAATTGGAACGGTTATTTCTACATTTGCATCTCTTTATTTTGGGGCTATACATATAGGATTCGTTTTTGATTTTAAGTGTTTTTAATTTCACGTATTCACAATGGAAATCGATTGTTGTTCAAGTAGTGTTACGAATACTTCCGGTCATGTCGTTAAACGTTTTGATAACATACAAATGAAGCGCAGGGAACAATGGATTCTTGGGCGTGTTATTCGATTATGGAAAGTGGGGAATCCACGAAAAAACAACGAGATTATAAGTTAGAATTTTCTTCTTTTGGATGAAATGGTAATATTTTTAATACATACAAATTGTGTTGTGGTATGCAATAATTTGTTGTTTATGATATGACAAAATGTTAAATGTTTGTTGTAACAGGATTCAACAATATCGGGTTCAATAAATAATCGGTTTATTAAATGTTTTCGTGAGATCTTGGTAGAAGCTCATGTCTTTTTATTTAAACGGTTTGAAGTTTGGAGAGTGGAAAATCAGTATAAGGTTTCGGATCATGTTTTTACTATTCGTTTAAATAATGTTTCTCTCGTTGAAGAAATCACTGATACAACAAATTTTATAAAAGCGGAACGTTTTAATTTTTGTGACTGATAAATTTTTAACTGTTGCAGACACGAATCTTAAATACGATGGTAAGTGTTCAAATTATATCGTTATTTTTAGACTTATTACATGTGATAATATATTAATGTAGCTTATGTTTGTCCAGATGTCATAGGAATAATCACCTACGTAATTAAACCAGTCGTTTCTACTGATAAATTGAAAGTGTCGTTGTATATAACGTTGGAAGGGTAAAGTTTAGGTTATTTAATTTGTGCATTAATTTTTAGTAGTTACCATATAGCATTGTTGCATTTAAATGTGTTAATAAAGTAAATATTTAATTTACAGTGGCAGTAAGGTCCGAGTTACGTTGTGGAAATAGAAAGTCGAATTGTGTATAAAGATAATTTAATTGCCAGGGATGCAATAGGAGATGTTGTTATTTTAATGAGTGTTAACCCTAAAATGTATTCAGGTTTGTGTAATTGTTTTGTATTGTCTATTTATAGTTTGGTACTTATATACTAATAATTACTTGTTAATTCGTCTATATTTAACAGTTACGTGTTTTGTACTTTTATAGGGTACTTATACCTGAATACCACTTCAGCGAGCAAATTATATTTTAATGACCCAATTGGTTGTATTGCTAAATTTAAAGAAAGGTACCGTTTATTAATATATTGTTTCAATTTTATAATTTTGAATACTAATCTCTAATTAATGTAATATGGTGTTGCCTAATCTCGCTCCAGTAATAAAGAATGATTCGTTAATTGTATCTACTAATGAAGATATTGTGAAGATCGCTGACATTATTAACTTCATTTCCGGATTCGTTATAGAGGTAATACGTTTATTATTATTTCTATTTAATGTTTAAATTTTTTCAATGAATAACGTTTTATTTGTGTTTAGGAAAAAGAGTTTATTTGTGAAGGTCGAATAATCGACATTTATGATCTAAATGGATGGAGTTATGTGTCTTGCAGTAATTGTTCAAAAAGTTACTTAAGAGTGAGGGTAAACTAATCTGCCATAATTGTACCAAGTCAATTTTTGTTGGAATATTAAGGTAACAATACTAATTTAACTTTGATATTTCTAATGTTTTTATACTTAAATATGTAATCTAATCATATTCAATAATAGGTACCGTTTAGAGGTTGTTGTGCAAGACGAGACGGATACTGTCTCTTTTGTGATTTTTGACAAAGATTTATCAAAATTCTAAATATATCTGCTACTGATATGCTTCATTTGTGTGTAAGTATGCAATTTTGGCCTTAAATATTTATCTTCGATTGTTTTTAAATTTTTCACGTTATTGAATGCGCATTTTATAATTTCCAAGTTGAATGTATTATTGTGTTTTAGGAGAAAAACTTTCATGATACTAGCAATTCCATTGTGACTACTTTCCTTGCGAAGCTACTTGTTGGAAAGTCATATATTTTTAATGTAAAGATTACGTTATTTAATTTCAAATCAATCGTCGTAGGTTTAACAGTTTCTAAACTTATTGGAGAATCGCTTGATGTTAACAAGGTATATGTTATATAAATTTAAAAGTTATATAAAGACGAATATAATGATTTACCGAGATATTTACAGGATTTTGCCGTAGACACGCTAAAAGTCTTAAAGCTGATGTTGCAAAAGTTGATGGGTTAGATGATCCAATTGAGCAGAAAGTACTTAGCACCAAAAAAGAAGTGGGGTTTATAAACAAATCTACTGCTAAGAATACATTGAAAAAGCGAGTGAACAAAAAAATCTAATGTTGTAATTAAAGATTTTCCCTCCACGAACGATATTGATGACAACCCACTGGTTTTCAAAAGAGCAAAAAGGAACAAGAAAAAAATAATTGACGATAACTTTATTAGATTTTAAGTTTTTATAGTTTTATTGTTAAACTTATGAATTTATAGTGTACTTGCATTTTTGAATGATTGTTATGACATAACGTAATTTAGTTGATATTTTAGATGATTGATTTTAAATAATAATTGAAAATGACAATTTATTTACTCGAATCAATATTGAGTAAAATATAATAAATATACGAATTTTGATTATTGTGGTAATTAGTTTAATAGTTGTGTCTGAAATATAGTAATCTAATTTATATATATACTTATTTATATGTATACTATTAAGTATTATACAGCTATACATGCTTAATAGGGTAATATACAAGTGATCCATCTTCTTATACTTGTACTTACCAATGTTAATGTTCTAACGTTGTTGTGATATTCTGTGACTTTTGAAATAGTTGTCCATGTTACATACTCATTAATCACTAAATTATTTGCTTACATTATTTTTATTTGTGTGTACTTTTTATTTTGTAAACTTATTTGCATTATGAATCTGTGATATGGGATATAAAAATAAAGTTTTTTAAATTGTTAAATCTATACTTATTATTATTAGTTTAAAGAGGAATGTTTGTATTAAAAAGGGAATTTTATTATTTGACGTTGGCATCATAAAGTGATTTATCGAAGAACACACTATTGAAATTAATATCCACTTAGCATAAAATATGTGTGTATTTTTTAAACCTTTCTATATCTTAAATATAATAAATCTAATGCCGATATTACACACCAATCTTATAGTAATCGGATCTGGGAAATGAATATGTAACATGAAAAGATTTATAGCGTAATCAAATAAATTCAGTTTGTATAGCTACCGAAAGGTCTAATCAAAGTAACATAATGATTAAATTATCTATCACTTAGATTACAGTGTATGTCAGATTTTTGTGATCTTATTCTGTTGCACAAATAACTTGCGAATGAGAAGCATTGTTGATTACATGTAAGTTTCAACTTGTATTTGTTGTTTTATATTCGTTGGAATTCTTGTTTCACATCTTTTACCGTGAATTTAAGTCTCCTGTTATAAATATTGATGATTAACGTCATATTGTTTTCAATAATAGGTTACTGGTCAAGGGTGACAAGGATTAATGTAACTACCACATTTGATATTGTACCACGTCATGTGGTTAATGTCGGCTATGGAGGATTTGTCTTTGTTAGAATGAAAGTTTTTCATAATTTTACAAAGTTTCCATCGTTAAAAACTTTTTGTTTTGAAGCCAATAATTTTATGTTTTCTAACATCTCTTGGGCAAAAGACCCATTCTTCATAGGGTTACGTAATGAAAGTGTTGAAGTGAATGATGCATGTAATGTGATTAACAACCTTATTCGCATGGCGTTTAAGTTATCATCAATGCCGGAGTACTCCACATCAAGAAACATAACGTTAAATTTATCACTGCATATATGCGAGACTTTAGTTCCTATGACAATGGAATAAGCGATACAAGAATCTTTTGATATGGCGAGAATTGCACAAGTACCGGCCGGGCTTGATGGGATTAACACATTGAATTCATCCGTGGTGGAAATGGAGGATTTAGATGATGTTACCGACTTGCATTGTACGATCTGTTTGGATGTATATCATCTTGGGCAAAATATTATCACATTGCCATGTAATCACAAGTTATGTAATTCTTGCATAAGTAGTTGGTTAGTTGTAAACGGTGTATGTCCTCTTTGTAGGTACGTTATTGTTTAATGTTGTGAATGTACTTATACATATTAACATTGTTTTTAATGTGTTCATATGTTATGTAGTACGAGATCGATATTGACAAATAATGGCCCCAATTTTTGAAAATTTTGTAGACGTATTACATTCATGTGATTACGTATAACATATAGGCTTTTATGGTTCGACGCAAACCGAGTATACCAAAATAAGTTGTAATGCTTTTGTTATCGTGTATTACTAAGTAAACTTTTATGTTATTCGGATGTTATGATTCAACTGGGTGGAATTATGATGTTATAATTAGTTATTATGAGTTTCATTTTACATATACATATAAATAATTTTGAAAATTTGTTCCTTGCAACCTTGAAATTAAAATAATTTTATTAATATATACCGAAGCATAATTTGCGTAATTTATTATACAATATTATTTAAAGTAAAATATTTGAGATACGATTGAATGTAAGTGTAAATCATTTCAGTTGAGTTGTTGTAATGAGTACAGATGATTTAAGAACTCATAAATTAAAGGTTATTCTTTAGGTGTAATGATTAGGTCTACATGTCAAATCTAAAAAAGGTAAATCTTTCACAGTTTTAGGAATATTTGGTTAACACATATTTTATGATATGATCGGCAATCAATGAACAGTTATAGATTCTTGCCATCACTTAAGGACGACTGTACATGTAGTGAATAGACATATTTGTCACTTATGTCTCTTATGGTACACTACCATAATTGGGTATTATTACATTGGAAATATCGTAAACTTTATATTGCTTTATTGAGGTATTTTAGTATTGGTGAGAGCATATGCATCTGCAAATCTAAAATATGGAGGTGTTCTTTGGATGTTGTTTTATTATGTATAACGGGGTATTGTTTTTTTTATTAGTATTATGTGAAATCAATGTCATTAAAGTTAGTGTAAACTGGTACGTTTTTTTCTAATTAGTTCAATCCTAATATGTAATTTACGTCAAATGATTGTAGACGTTTAGTTTGGCTTATATTCTATTTATTAACAATAATTTTTGTTTTGTGTTAAAAAATGTGTCACTTGGGCTGATTAAAATCAATTTTTGTGAAAATTTAATCCCTGTCATATATGAAAATTGTGATGAATTTATTTAAGTAAGTTAGTTTGTTAATTTGAAATATTCGCAAATGAAAGTTATCACGTAGTGGGGTAGTTAAGCGTCTGGCATTTTAATATAATGAATGTGTATTTTGTTGTTTTTATTGTGATAATTAATCTAATTATGATTTTTAGGCACAGTAATGTTTGGGAAAAAATTAATTAAATGCTTAGTTAATTACATGACATCTCATTGTGAGAGTTTAATATTTTTATGGGATAAAGTTCTACGTACTTGACTCATATAACTTACTGCGCATCAATTCATTGACATATATTGTAATGTTTTTACACGTTATCTTATTTTATCCGTACCTATTTTTTGTTGTTTATTTAATTATGGTGATCGATATCAACCCTGCCAAGGTACTCAACCGTTTTATAGTTAATTTTGCAGTAGTTATTATTTCTCTCACTAAATGATTCGTGTTTTAATTTACGTTAAAATTCAAAACTCATCGATTACTTCTCTCTTGTTTACAGAACTTTGTTGGAGATAACAAAATTTCTTCACAAAAAGGATACGATTAAATGATGAAGACAACGTTGTGTGATTTGCCTAGCCACATCTTGGAGGAGATCTGTGTTCGCGTGGCTAGAGAATCTGTGCTAGGTACATTAAATCTCGGTTTGGTTGCGAAGTCATTCTATGCTCTGTCTTGCTCATCTGATGTTCTTAGTAGTTGTAACATCAATGACCTACCATTATATCCTTATTTTGATACTGCTGAAGCGAAAGAAAAATGGAGGTTATTTCTTAAGAAACTTCGACTGATGGATCTTGGGGAAGCCTTATGGCAAAAAGGTATGATTCTTTATTTCATTGCGCTTAATAGAGTATGTAAGCGGTCTAAAGGGTTTGGTGAATTATATCATGCGACCAATAAGGGTCATTCACCATCGCAGTATATAATGGGGATCATTCTTGTAAGTGAGGGTGGGTTACGTAAAGATGAAGACTATGTGTTTTTGTCTCGATTAATGCGCCCGAGTTTGTCTCGAACAATCGCTGAAGTTAGGCATATGAGGATGTGTTGCAATGCCATTGCTTTTTATAACTCTCCTATCATTGCCAAAGAGCTATTGGCCACTTATGCTGCTAGTCCATGCAAGTGTGGAGACGCAGACACTATTGATAGTACATTGCTGTTTTTAAACTTGGCTTATAGTTGGCAGGATGAATGGGACATATTTGATAACGCCAATAAGGAAGATCCTATATGTTTAATCTGTTTTTGGCATCGGGAAATTATAATGCTTTTAGCTACCTTTCCTCGCAGTGTTGATCATAGGATCTGATAATCGTGTTCTTTCTGTTAATAAATTATGTTGTCACTTCGTATGTTTAACAATGTAATGTATGGTTTTTTATGGTTTGAGTTACTCTTTAAAACTGTTTTAATTTGACTGTGTAATAGTATTTATCAAAACACTATTATGTGTATCTCTTATATTGTATGCGTTTCTGGTGCTTTGTATGTATGTTAATACCATTGGGGTTTGATATAGCTTAGTATGTTGTAAATTAGCTTCAGTAATTATCGTAGTTTTTTAATTCACAAGAGAATGTAGATTTGTTAAAATTTGGAGTTAAATATAACATTCGTTTTTAAAAAAATTATGGAACATTATGAAAAATCACATATCAATCAATTAACATATATTGGATCTGTCACAACGTTTTCTAGAAATCTATCTGTACTTAATTTGTATTATAATTTGTTTAGGTTTTAGTTTATATATTGTGTAATTTCAGAGTATTTTTAATCTCAACCGTTTTGTAATTAGACTTGCAGTATTTATTACTTCTCTCTCCGTTATTGATTTAGTTTTTGTTTACGTCAAAATTCAAAAGTCATCAATTACATCTTCTCTCTGTTACAGAACATTGGTGGAGATTTCCTAATTTTTTCCACTAAAAGGATACGATTAAACGATGGTGACCTGGCTTGTGGATTTGCCTACCCACATCTTAGAGGAGATCTGTGTTCGTGTGTCTAAAGAATCTATACTCGCTACATTAAATCTTGGATTGGTAAATAAGTCATTCTATGCTCTGTCTTGTACGTTTGATGTTCTTGGTAGTTGTAACATCAATAAACTGCCCTTATATCCTTACTTTGAAATTGTGGTTGCAAAAGGGACTTGGAGGTTATTTCTTAAGAAACTTCGATCGATGGATCATGGGGAAGCCTTATGGAGAAAAGGTATGATTCATTATTTCATTGCGCTTAATAGTGTAAACGGTCCAAAGGGTTTGGTGAATTATATCGTGCGGCCAATAAGATCCATTCAACAGCGCAATATGTAATAGGGGTTATTCTTGTAAGTGAGGGTGGGTTCCGTAAAGACGAGGGTTATGCGTTTTTGTCTCGTTTAATGCGTCCGAGTTTCTCTCGAACTATCGTTGAAGTTTGGCATATGAGGATGTGTTGCAATGCCATGGCCGTTCATAACTCACCTAGCATTGCTAAAGAACTTTTAGCGACCTATGCTTCGAGTCCATGCAAGTGTGGAGACGCAAACGCGATAGATGGCACTTTGCTGTTCTTAAACATGGCTTATAACTGGGAATGGGAGATATTTGATAAGGCAAATAAGGAAGACCCTATTCGTTTAATTTTTTTTTGGCATTAGGAAATTATAATGATTTTATCTACCAATCCTCACCTTGTTGATCATAGGATTTGATTGTTTGAGTTTTTTTAAATGTCTATGTTGTATTTTGTTTGTTAAATGGTGTATTGTTTGTTCTTTATCGTTAGATACACTTTTACAGTGCTTTTTCTAACTTTATAATGTTACTTAGCAAACATTAATATATGTATTTCTTATATTGTATTGGTTTTGTGTAAATTTTATGTATATTAGTGGCATGGTTGTTTGATATAATTTAATCTGTTGTAAATTATTTACAGTAATTGTTTCAGTTATGACTTTAATTAATGGTACAATATTGTAGATACACCAATGTAGATACACCAATGTCATCACTTGGGTTTCCATTGTCCATGTTCAGATAATACAATATTGATTAATGGTAAATTAATATTCGACCATTTTAATCAATGGTAAATTTATATTTAAACATACTAATGTACAAGTAATGATAATCGTAATTTTAATGAAAGATATTTAGCGACAACATGTTAATATATTATTGTGCTATATTGAATACAAAAGTTTAAAACAGTTACAAACTATACAAAAGTAAAAATAAATAGCAGTTGATATGTAATCATTTTTAAATTTATATACATTATTTGTTATAGTACGAAAACGTATGTAAGCATCGTTAACGAATTAAAATTCTATTTAATCTACTTTGACAAGTATTTGTATATATCAAATGACATATTTCTAATTTTATTTCGAGGTAATTATATATGACATAGTCGATATAATTTAAATTTTCAAGTTTATTTAATAATTATCATATTGACTACAAGGTATTAGAAGAGTCTTATATTTATGTTTGAGCGTATCGTGACATCCCCTGCACACATTATCCTCTACATATTGATATGTGATATTCTCTATACAAATACTTGTGTCAAGTTTTGAGTTTTGATCATATGTATTATAGCATATAACATTGTAGCATAAACTAAACAATTTTATAATTTATTAATACGATTTAGCTCCGCGCGGTTTTAAATCCTAGTAATAATAATAATAATAATAAGTATCATAACAACCATCACTGTTTGACGAGAATCTTTTATACATGGTCGAATAAATAGCAGAGATCCATAAAATAAAAAGCCAAAATCTAACCGAATTCTCTATTCCCATTCGA
>OVAO01002055.1:0-13525 GCA_900406285.1 Biscutella auriculata
GAATCGATTTAAATATGGAAAGTAGATTTGGGGCGGCGGAGCCTCCGCCGGTCAGTGTAGACCGGCAGGCCTGACCGGCGTGCCTCGTCCAGGGCCGCTGTTCGAGCTGCGCTGGTCAGTGCTGACCGGCGGCCTTCCTCCAGCTTCATCTGCCTGATCATCGTCGGTCAAGTGCTCACCGGCAGACCTGACCGACGGCTTTCCTCCAGTTTCATGTGGTTGATGTCCACCGGTCTGGCCTGACCGGTGTGGTCTTGGCCGGCGGTCTTGGCCATGACAAGACTTAGCCGTTTTTGCTCGTTTTCGCACGCTTTTGCTCCGTATTCGCTCGGTTCCTCTCTTTTGCTTCCTCTACACCTGAAATGCTGAAAAACATGAAAACGTAACCTAGAGACTCTAAAATGCATCATAAACTAACGAAAAATGACTGAAAATCGAGGGTTAAAATCGTTAAAATCCACACCGATTAGCTACCTAATATACTACCTAGCAGCAAGAATCTACTACTCATCCTGAATCGAAACAAACATTTTTCATTAAGATCAATATAAACAAGTCGTTTTCTTTTTCGTTTTCCTTTCTCTTCTTGCCTTTTATTTTCTTTTTTCTCTCTATTTTTTTATAAGGAGAGGTTCGAACGAACCTTTTTGGGTCCGATCAAACTGAATGAACCCCGCTCAGGGGTTCGATCGTACCCATCAATTTCCAAAGTGCAAAATATAAGACGTTTTTATACAACAACAAAAAGTTCTCAATTTCGACATTTTCAATCTACATTACCCATATATGAGTTTATAAACCCCCAATGTTATACTTTCCTATGACCAATAGGAAAAACACAAGCATGGTGTTAAAACATGATAATCATCTAACCATCTAAGATTCCAACTAACTAGATAGCAGCATGACCAAGTTAACTCAAACTCTCTCTTTAGGTTTTGCACATGAATGATTACCTAATGACATGAAAAACAACAAATCTGTGAAAAAAAAAAGGAAAAAAATAACGAAAATAAATTGTAACCAAATTTTAATGATGTACAAATGGGTTGACTCCCATGAGCGTTTGCTTAACGTCACGAGTATGACGTGTGATTGCCAATCAAGTCATGGCTGGGGTGGGAAGAGGAGTTGGAGCTTCCTCTTCTGTAGGTGGACCTAGTGTAGTTGTGTCAGGGGTTTCATGTGATATAAGATCTGGGAGTCTGAACGAAATGATTTTCTTCATCAGTTTCCTTAGGCCATATTCTCCCTTTTCTTTCCATTATGTTGTGAGCAGACCCATAACTTTTTGGAACGACTTTGCTTTACTCGTGCTCCACACTTTGTACTCGATGTTCTCTCCATCGCAGGTGAAGGACGTCAGCTTCACAATTGGGCCTATAGCAGTGATGCCATTTTGTTCTCTAAGGGTTGTGTTCTTCGCCTTTCTCTTCCTTCTGCGCTTTCTCTTTGCTGCATCAAGAGTAGGTGGGTGGTTTTCATCTGTTATGACTTTGTTAACTGCACATTCTTCAGCAATAGTGAGAGTTATCTGCTCTTTTCCACATTCTCCTTTTGCCTTCTTCTCCTCTTTGTTGTTGCAGGAGCAGATGTGTGAATGTCTTTGATTGGGATTGTTTTGACTTTGCTATCACCTATGCTCTCTACGGAATATTCTGCAATGTTTCCTGGAGTGTTTTGACCGGTATCTCCTCCTGAAACTATCTTGACCTCAATCTGCTCAGCTCTTCCAGAAGTATTTTTCTCTTCTTCTTGCCTCTCCTTGCTTTTCTTTTTCTAGCTGGTATTGTCTCAATGAGGCCATCATCACTCGAGACTTGCACAATCTCATTACAGGATGAAGCTTTAGCTGGTTCAGTTTCGGGAACAAGTGGGAAGAAGAAATTCTTCGATATGTAGGTGAAGAAAATCATGTTCCTTATCAGGTCGAAGACTGCTCCAACACTCGCGAAGAAGGGTCTCCCAAGAAGCAGCTCATTTCTTGGTTGGCGCTCCATATCTATGACATAGAAGTCGGTGGGGATCAAGCATCCCCCAAGAATGATTGGGGTGTTCTCCCAGATACCATCCGATCTAGACCGAGCAAAGTTGGCGAATTAAAAGCGGATAGTAGATGGTACAAGCGTGCACATTTCCAGCTTTCTTGCAACCTTCCTGGACATAATATTTGCACAAGACCCATAATCGCATAGTGAGTTATTAAAAACATACCCGTTTATTGCGCAAGAGATGGCAAATTTTTCGGGGTTAGTGAGTTTTGTCAGATCTTTCATGGGCTGTGAAGCTTACCCCTCCTTAATCATCAGGGCTTTCAATTCTTCTATTGTTTAATTCCCCTCCATCAAGTCTCTAAAATAGATCTCATGAAGTAAAATCTTCACTCCTAAACTAGTTTTCTTCGGTTTTTCCTTCTTGTTGCGTTTAGTTGTTTTCTGATCTTTCGCATGTGATTCCTGTTGAGCGACACAAAAAGAAGAAGTGTCAGATAGATCGACACATACTTGAGTAATTTGGGTGTTGGTTGCATTGATCTCATCGAGCAGGTTATGCTTGATCTTTTGCATGTTTTTGTTGAGCTGAAAGAGGTAGGTGATAGGTGGCTTTGACTTGAGTTGATGGGTTCGTCGAATTCTTGAGTAGTTTGATCAAATTGCTGGTTTAGAAAATCTGTCGAGGATCCGGTCTGGTCGATCATCATGTGGTTCGGTTCATCAACGCGTCTTGGCAGATCGTTCATTCAAACTTATGTTGGTTCGATCGAATCAGGATATCTGCATGGTAAGTACGATCGAACTCAGTCATGGTTCGATCAAATGTCATTGTCGAATTTTCCAAAAAATATATCCGCCTGGCTACTAGAAGCACAATTCAATCGATCGGGAGATGTTTCGATCGAACTGTCAGATCTGCAAAAAGGGTTCGGTCAAAGTCCTTGTTGGTTTGATCGAACTCAGCTTATGCAGCTCGTTCGGCTGCAATTATCCCGTTCTAGGCGAAGCCAACAGTTCTTGAGAACAAAATTTCTTGGTTTGCCTCAGTCGGGGGAAATGGCTCGACCTCTTCACATGTCAACTCTTCAATGACAACATTAATACCTCTTGGGTTTCAGGCTTACCTGGGAGAACCCTTGGATGTGATTTCATCGATGAGGCAAGTTGCACAACTTGAGTTTCCAAGCTTTTAGATGAGTTCTTAGCTCCCTTGTGGTGGAAGTCACGTGGTTTGAAAGAGGAGTGACAATGGTGGTGGTTTGAGATTGGGAAGCAGCCATCTGCTACATCATCTGCTTTAGTTCCTCGGACTTCCTGTAGGATGTAGGAGGCGCAGGTGCTTGTTGTTGTTGGAACACATGTTGGTTTCCTCCATAGTTGTTGAAATGCTCTTTCTGCTGGTTCTCCCCATCGTTGTTGGGGGTTTGTTTGGGATGGAAACATCCAATATTTTATTGTTGTCCCTTGTAGTGCTGATGCTAAGGGTTCTGCCTGAAATTTCCTACATTACTAGCAAACGTTTTACCACCATATTGATTTGGGTAATTGTTACCTTGGAAATTTATCTGAGGTGGGTAAAACTAATCCTGAGGGTTCTCCACATTGGTTCTTCGGTAGGATGATGAGTGTGAATTTTATCGGTTTTACTACTCAATTTTAACTCGTTTTGCATTAGTTTAGGATGCATTCTAGAGTCTTTGGGTTGCAATTGCATAGTTTCCACCATTTCAGGTGCAAAGAAGGCAAAAGGCAAGAATTGAGTAATCTGAAGGGTTTTAAGAGAAAAAATCGACTAAGTTCCAAAAAATGGCGACCACCGGACTAGGCCGCCGGTCAGACCAGACCGGCGTAGCTCAACCAGACGAAGCTGAGAGATGACCGCCGGTCATGGTCGTCGATGTGCACTGACTGGCGTGCCACGCCTAGGCCCGAATCAAAGGACACCACCGGTCACGTGTGTCGGTGAACGCAGACCGGTGGAGCACGGACAGGGACTAACGGTAGACGACCGCCGGTCACCTCCGCTGGTGAGCGCATATCGGTGGAGAGCGAACAAGGGCTGACGGCCGAAGAGCACCCGTCACCTCCGCCGGTGTGCACTGAACGGCGGAGACCTCCGAAGAACAGAATATTCCCTAGAATATTCCATTTTCTTGACCTAAAATTGGTTCACTATAAATAGAACCAAGAGCAAAAACCCTAGACCTCACCTCTTACAGCCTCTTTTATGAGAGTTTTTCTCTCTTTTAGTTTTTCTTAAGTTATTTTGCTATCTAAATTCTTGTATTGGATTATTTGATTTATATTATTGCAATTTAATTTTCTATCTTCTATTTCCTCTCATCATGAACAAAAACCTTACAAGTGTTTTGTGCATGATGTGTGAGTAGTATTTTAGCTTATGGATTGAGGTGGTTTTGGGGTAGATTTTGAACTCTTTTGATGTTTAGGGAAATATAGAATATCTCTTCTTCGAGATTATTGTTCTTAATGCTTAGATTTGATTGATCACCTTATCTATGAATCTAGGGAATTTCATCCCCGAAAGGTGTTCGATGAAATTCTCCAATTAAATAATTTTGAAGTTTATTAGTCCTTTCCAAGAGATTGTTTAAGGACTGATTGTTGTATATGATTGTGTTCATTGCGTCCAAATCGTGTGATTAGCCAAGAGATTGTGTGGTTGCATGATTTAGAAAGGGGTTTCTATCACGAGAGTGAATTAGCCTATAATTGAGATCCTTAGACATAAGATTACCTAGAGTGTGAAAGTAAACATCATTAGAAGTCGATTATCTCCCAATTCCAATACCTTAATCCATATGCTTGCTTTAATTATTGCTTTTATTCATTCCTCATCATTATTGATTTTTAATTGTTCTTTACATTCTCTTTATTTTCGCTTTGTTAGTTTGATTAAGATTGTTAGTGACAAACATACCTTATCGATTTCACCTAGACTTAGTAATTCCAACTTAGAGCTAGTTCGCAATTACAACCCGAGATTGGTTCGACAACTCTACTCCCTACTATATCTACATTGATAAACCATTAGACCCCACTAGAGAATAAGTTTACCCCACAAAAATTCAGTTTATCATGGGAGAGGTTTGAGTGTTTTATGTAGTTGTTGTACCCCCGGTCATGGTAGTTTCTCATGTAATCTATCTCGACATTGAAGCCTTCATTGTCATTTGAATGTTGCACATCGCCTTGGTCGTCAACAAAGTTGACTGCAACTGTATGTTGATCCCTCTTCAAGAGTTGAGCTACTTGGGTTTAAGTTCTTCTATCTCCTTGGAGTGGGGCTTGGAACACGTTGTTCTTCTATCATATTCATTTGCCCTGTAGGTGTTGCTTGCTGCAAGGTTTTCAATCAACTCATGGGCTTCTTCGACAGTCTTGGTCATGAAATCTCCATTGCTTGTTGTGTCTAAGGCGCTCTGGTATTTCTCAGCAACTCCATTGTAGAATATGTTGAGCAGGGTTACCTTATTGAATTTGTGGTGTGGTAGTCTGCAACATACTGCTTAAAACGGTCGAGAGCGTTGTGAAAGGTTTATGCTGCAAGTTGTTGGAAGCTTGCGATCCTGTTCCTCAGTTGAGTAGTTCTAGGTTTAATGTAGAATTGCTCAGAAAGGCAGTCTTGTACTCCTCCCAATTTCTGATGGACCCAAGAGGCAACTGGAGATACTAGTTGTGTGCCTTGTCTTCCAAGGAGAACTCGGCAATTCTGCATTTCAGGGCATCATCAGGTACTCCGTTCGACCTGGTAGTGTTGCATATCGATTCGAATCTGTAGAGGTGTCGAATCGGGTTCTCGCTAGCCATTCCGTGGAATTAAAGCTGTTGAACTAAGTTGATGAGGCCGATATTGATCTTGAAATCTCTTCTTTCCATTAGAGGTAGTTGTACTCCCTATCTGATTACGATCTGAGCAGTGGGAGTGTCTTAGCATCCTAGGGTGAGTCTTAGAGCATTCATTCCAACCGCCGCAAGGGCTTGTTGGTCCATAGCTCCAGCAGGTGGATTGAGACTTGCACATTGTTGGTTTCCATCCACAGCAGGTGGTAAATTGAGTCCTCCTCCTTGTAGAGGATTCTGGATCATGGGCAGCTGAAGGTTATGTTCTTCGTTAGCCATCTCGATCCGGGGTTGTTTTCCTTTCTTAACTTGTCTTTCTAAGCGTTCGAGCACGTTTTCCAAGGGTAATAGATTGCTAGTTCCTTTCCTCCTCGTATGTCTCATGCTCATGCACCTGAAAGAAAAAGAAAGGAAAAAATCGTCAAAAAAATGTTCGCAAGGTTCGATCGAACTGGTTACGGTTCGATCAAACTGAAATTGTAGAACAGCAAGGTTCAATCGATCCAATGGTGGTTCGATCGATCCAATGGTGGTTCGATCGATCCAATGGTGGTTCGATCGAAATGAATTTGCACGATGAAAAAGCCTGACCGATCCAATAATGGTCCGATCGAACTACAAAGAAAAAATAGTAAAAAATTAGTCGAAAATTAGAAAAATTGTCCTAGACAAAAACTTAGTCCTAGAGTCTGGGCTATCATGTTTAGTCCCTACAAACAGCGCCAAAAATTTGATGTCACTCAGGTTTTACCCTACACAGCTAATATTTGCAAGTGCACAGACGTTCAGTAGGGATCAAATCCACAGACACTAAAAACTAACACAAAGAGGCAATCACGCCCAGTGATGACTAAGACGTAAGCAAGTGTTGGTTGACTGTAACTAGAAATTATGAGAGCAATGAGAAATAAGTAAATAAAGCAAAGCATGTGATTTAGAAATAAGCAAGCAACCAAACCTAGAGAATATTAAAAGGGGTTTTGGTGGGAAGTGCTCAGATAGGTCATTGAGAAAAGAAAACAAGATCTCATAACCTATTTAGATTCCTGGTCTTACTCATCAAACGCCCAGTACTCGACACATAGTACCAGACTAGGGTGATCAAATATAATGCTTGGATCATCCGAGGCCTAGATTCAATTTGTCAGATCGAATCTAGGCTAGCATATCAACTACTAAGGGAGAATCCCTTTTGTTTCTTTTTTCTCTAAATCAAATCAAACATAGTTTACCCTTCTAGTGAAATCCCTAAATCTGATCTAATTGAACTACTCATATATGGTAATAGCAATCAAAAAAGGCATAGTTAAAAGCATAAAAACAATTCTGATTAATCAATAACAAGGGTTACAGACTACAAATTGTCAATTCGCAATCTATCTCCCTAAAGCTTATTCTCTAAAAACCATAATTGCATAAAAGGAGAAGAAATAAAACTAAGTAAAAAGTCTCAAAAAGCGTGTTGAAAATCGAGTCTTTGGCGTCCTTTTATAGTCTCTTCAAGNAAATCGAGTCTTTGGCGTCCTTTTATAGTCTCTTCAAGTCAAGCGGGCTTTCGGCTTCGAAATCCAAAAAAGGAAAGTAGGGGTTATGGTTTGATCGAACTGGATGTAGTTCGATCGAACCGACCTTGGGGTACGATTCGAATCAGATTTTTCCCGACGGTTCGAACTATCTCATCTCGGGGTTCGTTTCGATCGAACCATATGTGGTTCGATCGAACCGAGTCTTCTTCTTCACTTTGTCTCCGACTCCTCAAATACGGTTCGACTGCTTCATTTTTGAAGAGGGGTTAGATCGAATCTGATGTGATTCGGTTGAACTCAAGCTCGGACAAAAGACTTTACTTCGATTTTCTTTCCAAATGAGTCCATAAACCTTCTTTCCTGAAATTTCTCTTCCAAACTTGTGAAACTACAAAAGCATGTTAATAACTCAAAAGGGATTCATAATCCTACCAAAAGGTTGGACTTAAACCTATTAAACTAGGACATATCACTAGGGGATGGACATCGTTGGCCCCATGCCCTCGTCTAGGCAAAAAAGAGTCAAGCTCATCATAACCGATTATTTCACTAAGTCGGTAGAGCGGGAAGCATATGCAAAAATTCAGGACTGTAACGTACAGAGCTTCATCTTAAAGAATATTATATGCCGGTACGGGCTACCATATGAGATCGCCGCAGACAACAAATCACAATTCATCTCCACGAGATTAAAAAAAATATTATGCCAGATGGAAGATTTGACTTAATAAGTCAACATCGTGACTTAATAAGACCATCATCAACGGATTGAAAGGGCCTCGATGGGAAAATGGCGTGATGGGTGAATGAGCTCGACGGTGTGCTTTGGTCGCATCGCACGACCCCGAGAACAGAGACTGGCAGAATCCCGTTCTCCCTCACCCATAGAGTAGAGGCAATAGAACCAACAGAGTTAAACGTCGCTAGTCTTCGTAGGATAACTCTGCCAAATAACGAGAAACTCAACGACATGCTTAACAACAATCTAGACGAAATCGAGGAACAAAGTTAAGCCTATAGAGCTAACAAATGTACACAACAAGGAACTATAATAAGAAAGTAAAAGGGATCTACTTCGAGGAAGGAGACCTCGTACTCCGAAAGGTCTTCGAAAAAACGGCATAAGTTAATGCAAGGAAACTAGGAATGAATTGCGAAGGACCATACTTGATCACCGAAGTTGTTAGACCAGGCGTCTACGAGCTCACCACGATGGGTCTTAAACTAGTTCTCACAGCGTTGAACGCGGCAAACCTGCGCAGGTATTACTGCTATGGACAATCGCCAGGCATCGATTTTTCTTTTTTTTTTAAACAAAACGGATATTCACCCCTAACAAGCGAAGTACTAGAGTATCTAACGAACTACAACTGGCTTGATCCTCTTTCCAAGGGGTACGTAGGCAGCCCCATTTCTCATGTGAAAGGTGCGGTGCAACTTTTATTATAATAAAAACCAATTAAATCGAGCTCTGAGAAGACTCTGTTAATCTCGAGTTTAAGCCGAGTATCTCCGAATCTCACACGATTAAATCGAGCTCTGAAAAGACTCATTTAACTTGGAACTTAAGCCGATTATCTTTAAATCTCTCACCAATTAAATCGAGCTCAGAGAACACTCATTTAACTTGGAATGTAAGCCGAGTATCTCTAGATCTCGCACAGTTTAAATCCAGCTCTGAGAATACTCATTGAACTTGGAATTTAAGTCGAGTATCTCCGGATCTCGCAGCAATTAAATCGAGCTCTGAGAATACTCCTTTTACTTGGAATTTAAGTTGAGTATCTCCAGATCTTGCACCAATTAAATCCAGCTCTGAGAAGACTCATTTAACTTGGAATTTTAGCCGAATATCTCAGGATCTTGCACCAATTAAATCCAGCTCTGAGAAGACTCATTTAACTTGGAATTTAAGTCGGGTCACGAGGTACCTCACACCAATTAAACTGAGCTCTTAGGAAGACTCAATTGAGTCGTCATCCTAGCAAAACGATGAAGTGCGCCCTCTGCATGGGTGTCGTGGTGAAATAATCCACAAACTACAAGTTGGAAGCATCCTAGTACTCATTATTAATATATTTGGTAGTCACTCGAGATATAGGTAAGACGGATAGACTCCGCATATCTTCATACTACGGATCAAAGTACAGGGTAACCCGATAGATTCGCACCTCATCCATATGAAAGTCGAGTGTCTCACTACCTCGCAAAGGGTGATTCGAGCCCCAACTCGATCATTCTTCATAACTAAGCCAAGTGACCCAGTATCTCGCAAGGATTGAACCGAGTTCATGCTCCTTCTATCCTCGTATTTAAGTCGAGTGTTTAGTACCTTGCAAGGATTGAACCGAGCTCAGGTTCCTTTGATCCTCATCTTTAAGCTGAGCGTCAGGGTGATTCGAGCTCTGGTTCGATCATTCTTCATAATAAGCTAAGTGTCCCATCACCTCGCAAAATACCAACCAGGTCCTCGGTGAGCATTCTTAGCGATGAAGTCAGGGCGAGGGCTCCAGAACCGCACGTATATCGAAAGAGAATTCAAAGATTCATACAAAATGTCAGGAGTAAAGTTCATGATAATGAAGCTAGTATGATCAAAGTGAATCAAACTCGAGCTTAACTCGCTCAACCATAGGGGGGTTGAAATCCCCGACATCTCGCGAGAAAGATTGAGCTTGCGGTCAAACTCGTTTGAGACGATTCACCGAGTTATGTAAAGGTCGTTTCGTTATGATTTGCAAAGACAGTGCAACGAGGATCGAAATTAACAACATAAACAAAGAAGCGGGGAAGATAAAGATGCTTTATTAAAGATAAGTTGACAGAATACAAAAGGCACAAAGGTCAGGCAAGCGATCTACAAAATACATAACGCCAAAGATATGCGAACATAAAAAGGAAAAGATTCTGGTAGCGGCAAAAGCAGGTGCTCCGGCGAACGAGTTCGGTGGGAAAAACCAGTGAACCACATAGCGACGTCTATAGGCCGTGATAAGAAACACCCCAAAGAACACGTCGTCGAGGTAGTCCTGGTATTGGGCAGAGACCACGACAAACCCCACAATAGTGATACTGAACCAAGTGGTACATAAGAGGCACCATCGAGGGACCCCCGAAGTTGACACTCCCCGAATGAGCCATATGAGCAGCACCGCGGAAAATCCCCACCGGGATTCGTCATCGATCACCCCAAGGAAGGATCTACGGATTACCCTAGGGACTAGAGAGTTTGTGGGCTAGAGCTGAAGTGAGCTGGGAAACAGCTAATCCACGGGATTATGGTCACTACGTGAGCGATGATATGATAACAAGTGACCACCGTTGAGCGAGAATACAATGACAAGAGCGCGAACGAGAAAAAGTAAACACTCCGCGATATCATTATCAGACTCCATCGAAAGGCATCGAAAAAAGCCAAGGAAACACAAAAGGAAAGGCAGAGAGAGAGCGTAAGAAAAATGGAGAAGAAGAAAGCATGTAAATAAAACTAGGGCATGCAGAGGTGATTTAAAGAGGGGAAAAAGTGACGGTTTCCGAGAAAAGTTGTAGAAACGAAAATACGCGTAATTAAAGCCCTAGTCAAAGCAGTTAAAAATTATAAGGGAGTAGGAGAGTCAGAGAAAGAAACATTTTCCAACACCACAATTTATCGAAATACCCTTAGAAGGGGTTCCACAAAGCAAAAAGTCCAACGATCCGACAAAGGCCCAAAAGTTTCAAAAAACATTTAAAAAAAGACGTGCCAATTATAGTAACACCTCAAGGTCCGACCTTGGCCTCGTCAAGATGAGATGCAGCTTGAAGAAAGATATGGTCAAAGGTGTTGGTGCCACACAACGAGTTGAGGAACGAGACCCTCAATCGTTGCATCGAGATGAGTCATTACTTCTTGAGGAACTTGAAGTGCACCAACGATGAGAGCCTGAAGAGTCACTCGAGTCCCAATGTGTTGTACCTACGACAACTTGAGCTGAACATAAGCCTTCTAAGCGAGGAGGTAGTCCTGGAATTGATCAAAGCGAACCTTAGCTACCTCAACTACTCTGCCAACACGACGCTTCGTAGTAAACAAAAGAGCCTCACATTCAACAAGAGAAGTCTTGGCACGTTATTCTGCTAACTCAATTGACTCGGCCCAAAATTCTAATTGGGCAAGAAGGTCCATCAGCCATCCCGCTTCGCCTTCGAGAAGATCGGCCCTCTCCTTATCAACCAACACCACCTTTTCCCTAGCCTCGACGCCAATTTGAATATCCCGCAAGCGTTCCACTTCATCTTCGAGAAGATCGGCCCTCTTCTCCTTCATTTTTTTCTTCTCGGCCTGAGCTTCAACGCCAGCCATGAGATCCTTCAACCGCCCCACCTCTCTTTCAAGAAAATTGTTCTTATTGTCCGCATTGGTTGTCCCCTCGGACAAACTAGTCTCCAACAAGACATCAGAAGATGTAAGAACAAAATTTTGGACTCCCCGAGCATAAAGCCGAAGTCGCTCGTAAGCCCCAACCATTAGATTCTAAACAGAGGCGGTCTGGCAAGCACAACACAAGATTTAGAAATACCCCCTGACAGTCAAGAGGAATGCTGCGAGATCAGAGGATTACCTAAGCAAGGCGATGGGAAAACTCCCTAAAAAGGTTTTGCTCGATCAATTCATTGGTCGGTGGAGCATGAACCATATCGCCATCGATAACACGACACAAAGATGCACACGCCACAATCTCTTTAACAAAGGGGATTTCAGTCTCCGAGTTGAAGTGGATGGACAGATTGGAAGGACGGGTCTCCGAGCAACGAAGAGTGCGCTTGCTCTCAGGCGAGATCTCATCATCAGTATGATCAGTAAAACGCCTTCGGGATCTGCTATCATCAAGATTGACAAAAGACACCGAAGAGGGGTTACAATTGCTTTTCGAGCGACCCTTGCGGTGACTCGACGAGACAGTGGACGGGTCCTCAGATGGATTCTTGTCCACATGAGTAGGCTGACCACGGACATGCGCCGAGGAAGCAGATCGACGATCCCTAGGGGTTCCGGAGAATGAAGCGCTCTTGTGAGAACAAGGATCACCCCCTTTCTTCGACGACTTGAGCATATATAGGTGCTTGTAGTAAGGAGCAGTTGAAGCACCTGGGAAAGAGGATTATAGAGTAAGCTCGGCAAGAGACAGTAGCGAGAACGACCAAAGGAAGATCGATTACCATAAAGGAGATTGTCAAGTTATCGATAAAAATGAGACTGATAGACTTCCAACCAGGTTTGATTGGGGAGACTTGTAATGGCGCGAATAGTCTCCCCAGAACCTGCAGGAAAATCAAAAAGTTGGTGAGGGGCTACAAAACAATAAAATACGAAGTAAGTTAAAGCAATCAGTGTACGAAGGAAACTCTTCATAGGAAAACTAGTGTAATGCGAGATGGTCCACTTAGATATGTACACGACCGAGGGATCGATAGCAAAACAAGCATTTTGCCGCACAAAGAAATAGTTAAGCCATCAACCACCGATCTTGTTCGTCGAACCCGAGATTACCCCGTAACACGACCAATGCATCACATAGAAAAAATCGGGGATAAGGTTGAAGGCACTAAAGGTGGTCAATTTCTCGAACACCCTGGGATGGATAGCGACTTAGGCCTCGACGACCAAGGTCAGGAACCCGACGAGAACAATATTGAACGAACAGTTCAGGAAGAGGAAACCACAATCCATTATTCATGAAGAAGGACTCATAGAGGCACATACACTTCTTAGGAAAATCCCAAGGTCGCTCATCCACAAAAGGAAGTCTAATCTCAATACCTGACGACATGTGATAGTAGGAGTGCGTCAAGGATATGGACGCAGCCGTCGAGCCAGAGGACTTAACCGGAGATGTGATAGAATGAAGAGAAGGACCCTCGTCGCCGCAATCACCTAGATTCAGAGCGGTTTCATCTCCGGAAATGTCCTCAGAGGAACTCTTGGGTTGAGAATCGCATTCATCACATTTCTCTTGCGTCACCTCCTCAATTCCTCCCATCTCGGCGATTGAGGAAAAGTTTGGGCAGTCTATTCACCCACCTCGGCATCAATCGGTAGTAAACTACCTCGAATAACATTTCGTCAGCCATCCAAGAGAAAAGAGAGAAAATGATGTTTTA
>OVAO01002056.1:0-13523 GCA_900406285.1 Biscutella auriculata
CCTCCCAAGCCTTCATCAATGCATTGGCAAGTCTCCTAGCTTGTGCACGAGTAATTGGCCCGGTTAGAACTTCAAGAGATGGCTTCTCCGGTTCATTCTCAACTTCTTTGCTAGCCGAGCATACATCATCCCCTCCTTCTTCAAATCCGAATGATCTACATCAAAAGAGACAGTGTTGAAGATACAACTCACGGTATACTTACCTTGGAGGTCAAGTTGATAGGCATTTTTGTTGATCTTCTTGGTTATTTCAAAAGGACCATCAATCCGTGGCTTGAGCTTTGAGTTTCTTTCCTCTCGGAAACCGAACCTTCCTCAAGTGAATCCAAATCTAATCTCCTTCTTGGAATGATTGTGCTTTGCGTCCCTTGTTGGTTTGTCTAGCATAATACTCCGTCTTGGACTCTATATTCGCCTTCACTTGTTTATGTAAGGCTCGTACTTGTGTGGCCTTCTCCTTAGCATATACACTTATACTTTCACTTAAAGGCAAAGGGATCAAGTCCAATGGGGTGATTGGAACATAGCCATAGAAAATTTCAAAAGGACAAAACTTAGTAGAAGAATGATTGGTTATGTTATAGGCAAATTCCGCATGAGGCAAACAATCTTCCCATTATTTCAAATTCATTTTGATCAAAGCTCTAAGAAGCATAACCATGGTTCTATTCACAACTTCGGTTTGCCCATCCATTTGAGGATGACAAGTAGTAGAGAAAAGCAATTTAGTACCAAGTCAATTCCACAATGTCCTCCAAAAGTGACTCAAGAACTTAGTATCTATATCTGAAACAATAGTTCTAGGCATTCCATGCAATTTAACTACTTCTTTGAAGAACAAATTGGCAATATAAGATGCATCATCCGTTTTATGACATGGTATAAAGTGAGCCATCTTAGAGAATCTATCAACAACCACAAAGATGGAATCATGACCGTATTTATTTCTAGGCAATCCTAAGACAATGTCCATGGAAACATCATGCCAAGAATGAGATGCAATTGGAAGAGGTGTATACAAACCGAGGGGCAGAGATGTTGCCTTGGCTTGTTTGCATTCTAGACATTGGGAGAAAATTTTATCCACGTCTCTTCTCATGTGTGGCAAGAAGAAATGGTCTTGAGCTACCTTCATGGTCTTATTCTCGCCGAAGTGTCCCATAAGGCCGCTACTATGAGCTTCTTTAATCAACACATTAGGTACACCCAATCTATTTTTGTAGTATAAGTAACCATCAAGAATATAGTAGTGATCCGTAGCACGAGATATACATTCAGTATATACATTCTTGAAGTCACTATCATGAGCATATAAGTCCTTGATTTGCTCAAAGCCTAAAACTCTAACACTTAATCTAGAGAGAAGAGTGTACCTCCTTATAATGCATCGACCACCACATTATCCTTACCTTGTTTGAATGCAATGACATATGGAAAGGTTTCTATGAACTCTACCCATCCTGCATGCCTTTTATTAAGCTTGTGTTGGCTCTTGAGATGCTTGAGAGATTCGTGATACGTATGGATTACAAATTCCTTGTCATAAGTTGGATAGTTGAGAGTGGCTCCTCCAAGCTTTTCACTAAAGAAAGCTATATGCTTCTTCTCTTGCATTAGCACATACCTAATTCCAAGGCCCGAGGCATCACACTCAATCTCAAAGGTTTTGTTTAAATCCGGCAATATGAGCAAGGGTGCAGTGGTGAAAGCTCCTAACTTCTCCCACTGTCTTGGGAGTTGGCCATGCTCTTGTTGATATAACCTTCTCTTCATCCACCCTTACGCCATCAGCTGAGACAACAAAGCTAAGGAAAACTAGGTGATCCGTTCCAAAAGTGCATTTGCTCAAGTTAGCATAAAGTTGTTCATTTCTCAAAACACTTAGAATCGATTCTAGATGCTTAGCATGATCTTCTAAGTTCTTGCTATAAATCAAGATATCATCAAAATAGACTACCACAAATAAACCTTTGAATTTCCTAAGAATATGGTTCATTAATCTCAAGAAGGTGCTTGGAGCATTGGTTAAGCCAAAAGGCATCACCAACCACTCGTATAAGCCATGCTTGGTTTTAAATGCGGTTTTCCACTCATCACCTTCTTTAATTCTTATTTTATGATTATCTTAGAGAATATTTTTGATCCATGAAGTTCATCTAACATATCATCTAAGCAAGGGATATGATCACGATACTTAACCGTTATGGAATTGATGGCTCTACAATCCACACACATCCTCCAAGTGCCATTTTTTTTATGGACTAAGAGAACAAACACAACACAAGGGCTTAGACTTTCTCTGATGTATCCCTTTTGCATGAGGTCCTCCACCTGCCTTTGGAACTCTTTGGTCTCCAAGGGGTTAGTTCTTGTAAGCCGGCCGATTAGGTAGAGTGGCTCCGGGGACAAAGTCAATTTGGTTTTCGATCCCTCTCTTTGGGGGAAACCCATGTGTCTCTTCACCTGGAAATACATCTTCAAACTGATGCAAAAGATCACTAAGAACACTCGGAAGCTCCGGTGATTGGTTAGACGAAGTGGTAAGTGATTCTTTGAACACAAGTAACAAAATAGTTTTATCATTATGAAGAGATTTCCTTACTACAGTTTGGCTGATGAGAAGATTATGAGGCTTAGAAGAGGGATATTTCCTTAGATGTAGTTGATCTTGTGCTACTTCGTGAGGAGTCATTGGGAAAAGGGTGATCTTCTTGCCGTTGTGTTCAAATAAGTATTTGTTGGTGAAGCCATCATGCATCACTCTACTATCATATTGCCACGGTCTTCCCAACAATATATTGCCGGCCTCCAGGGGTAAAACATCACACAAGATCTCATCTTCATATTTTCCTATGGCAATGAGAACATTCACTTGATCGAGAGAGGTGATTGGAACAACGAGATACGAACGGAGAATGCGCTTGAGGTCGCCACTGTATGCAAGGTACGACCTCACCGATCGTACGAGATAAAACTTGTTCGAGACCCTCGTCCGTTTGAACTCCAAATGCAAAACCCTTCGGTAGCCGTCAATCCTATAAGGAATAAGGAAGTTCGATCGAAGCAAAAGCAAGAAAGAGATCTGGACAGAGTAACAAGATGAAGTCTCGTTACTCGGCTAATGATCCAATACTTTAGCGATTTGCTTAGAGAAAGAGAGAAAGACACTTAGAACGATTTAAGAAAGAAGAAAGGTTTGGTTTTGGATATGACACACCAAAACCCTAAGGAATATGACACATCCTTAGGGAACTTCCAAATAGAGAAAAACTCATGCATAAAAGCTTGAAAGTTACTTTGTCAAAGCGGCTACAACTTCTTTAAATAGTCTAACTTGAAAAGGAAGAAAACCCTAGAAAGGGAAAGAACAAAACACAACACTTTGATAGAACCAAAGAAAGTTCTCCCAACGGCTATAAGACTGTTTGAATATGCTCCATTGGTGCGGTCTTGAGACAAGGTCTAGTGCAATGGCCTCATCAAAACCTTAATGAGAAAACCCAATTGGGACAAAACTCACTAAGGAAAAAGAGTACCCAGAAGACCTCTTAAGAACCGACTTAGATGGTTGAAGGGGATGTAAGGAAGTGATACATGATTGACTCATCCTCCTTCTTCCAATGATCATAGTAAGCTTCTAACTCCTCCTAAGCCTTCATCAATGCTTTAGCAAGTCTCCTAGCTTGTGCACGAGTGATTGGCCTGGTTGGAACTTCAGAAGATGCCTTTNTTCCAATGATCATAGTAAGCTTCTAACTCCTCCTAAGCCTTCATCAATGCTTTAGAAAGTCTCCTAGCTTGTGCACGAGTGATTGGCCTGGTTGGAACTTCAGAAGATGCCTTTTCTGGTTCGGTCTCAACTTATTTGCTAGCCGAGCATACATCAGGTACCTCCCAAGGTCTAGCTTTCTATCTATAATTTTACTCCTTCAGGGGGCTCTTCCATTTCCCCAAACCGTTCCATTTCAGGTTCTTCTTCTTGCTCGTTACTGACAAGAAACACTTTTGCTACCTCCTTGTCTTTCCTACACAAGGGTTTTTTTCCTTAAATTTTAATACCATTGACCCTTAGATCCAGACTAATCACCCCTTGTCTCATTTTCCTCGATGAGAACAACATAGGAGATGACATAGATATACTCATTTGTTGGAGAACCACCTTTGCCAGATGTGTTCCTAGCTGCCTCTTAGCAGATGAGGCTACTTGAGCAACATAATTTTCTAGAGTCTTGATATGAGATGACATGGAGTCATTCTTAGAGTTCAAATTAGTATAAATACGATCCAATCGGAAATGGATTTCCTTCTTGAAATTCTCAAAGTCAATGGTTTGCTGAGATTGATTAAATAATTGTTTCAACATAAGTATTGTTTGCTCTTCAGTGCTGGCTTGAGGAGGTGGGGTTTGATATTGTTAAGAAATCTGATTAGAAGGGTATACCGGTTGGTCTATTGTTGGGATAAGATGGTCTTGGGGTGCCTTACTTGATCCTCAGGATTAGCGACGTTTGTGCTTTGGTAAGAAGGGGGTGTGGGTTATAGTTGTTGTAGTTCGTTGGGTACCCTGGATTTCCCATATATTGAACTTTTTCTGTAGGATATTCCTCTGAACTTTCTTCTTCCGCAACTCCCACTACATTAACAGATGCACGTTGAGGAAGGATCATCTTGTCTATCTTCTCGTTCAGAGATTTCAACTCAGCTTTGAAACCAGGGTCATTGGAGCCATCACTCAAGGGAATTGAGCGATCATAAAAGCCTCCATGGGAAGCATCACTTTGGGTGAGCTTATCAATAAGTGAACAACTCTCATCATAAAGAAACTACCCCCACTTGTTGTGTGAAGCATCATCTGATAATCTTTGTGGAGGCCTCTGTGGAATGTGCCCAGAAGGCTCTCGGGTGTGAAACTCTGATGCGGACAGTCAAGAGCATACTTTTTAAAGCATTCCCATGCCACGACAAAAGGATTCCATACTTTTCTGAAAGAAAGTTGAGATATTACTCTTGAATTTTGCTGTTCGGGAAGGTGAGAAGAAAGCAAAGAGGAATGCTTTCTTGTAATCCGCCCATGTGCATATAGAATCATGAGTTAAACGTTTTTCTCAATCGTGAGCAGCGCCTCCCAAAGAGAAAGGGAATAATCTCTGCTTATAGGCATTTTCAATCACGCCTATAATATTTACCATGCCACAGACCTTATCAAAGTGGTCTAAGTGAGCTATGGGTTATCTATAGAAAACCCATATAACTGGTTGTTCAAAATCATGCCCAACATACTCGTCTTGATTTTAAAATTGTTGGCTTCTGATAATATTTGGAATTTTTATTTGGTTGGGTTATATTCCTAGATTATCAATGTAGTATGGGTAAGGTGGGTGATCGGGATGTCAAACCAACTCGGGGGAATCAACTCACAAGTTCTATGATGGATTCTACTAAATCTAGGTGAATTCAAGTCTGGGGTTTGTTCTGTCACTAACAAATCCTAAGCAACAAATTCGGTAAAAGTAAGAATTCATAAATGAAGGAAACTCATGGATCAAGGAAATCGATATTGGTAGTGGTTCTCATGCTAGATCGGTTTACTAAGACTCTTTCAGGTATATCCAATGTCTAAGAATTTCATCTATAGACTAACTTACTCTCGTGATGGAAGTCCCTTTCCTAACATGCTACTACACAATCTCTTGGCAATAAAACATGAATAGAAAGCATTAAACACAATTCCATACAACAATCACTCAATAGCTTAAGCAATATCTTGGAAAGAATTGACTAACAACCTATTCACTTATTCAGGAATTTTATCAAACACCTTTCGGGCAATAAATATCCTATGATCTAGATTATGTTAGCTACTCCTATTCTAGCATTAGGTTCATGAATAGATTGATGATACTTATTCTATTTCAGATCTAAACCATTTCTAGAATCAAATCTACCCATATCTAATCCATAATCCATAAGTTATGAAGATTATTCACAATTCATGCCTAGAACACTTAGAGAGTTTTTATACATGATTTGTGAAAGGGATTGAGATTATAATGAATTGGAACTAAGAATCAAACAATCAAGAACAAATCAAATGGGAAAAAGGGAATTGCAACAAAAAAACCAAAGTAATCTCTCACAAGTGCTTGAGAAAAATGAGATCTAAAACTTGAAAACCTAAGGAAAATTAAGGCAAAAACGTGTGTAGGGTTTTTGTATTTGGATCCTTATATAGGAGATCAAAATTAAGGGCAAATAAAGGAAATAAACTTGATGTCGGTGGGCCTCCGCCGGTCAGTGCAGAACGGCGCACGTGACCGGCGTTGGTGCTCCGTCGGGCCCTGGTTGAGTTCCGTCGGTCTGGCTTGACCGGTGGGCTTGTCCTGCAGTCTTCGTCCAGATCGGTCTGGGTAAGCTTCGCCGGTCAGTACACACCGCTGGGACTGACAATGTTTTGGGTTTTCAATTGCTTACTTGCTCTCATATCCATATCTACTTCTCAAAGCACTAAAGGTATGGATTCTGAAACTCCATTTTCGTGGGTACTATTCACCAAATCTTGAAATCAAAATTTGCATTAATATTCCTTGAGCTTAATGAAACTTTGGAATGTTGATACTTGTTGTTTCTCTTTATTGATAGGACCTATTTTCATAAAATTTGGAATTTCAAAGTTTATAGCCTCTTGAATGTTCTTGAGAAATCTGTGGAGAAATTGCTTAATTGGAAATGCTAGTATTGCGCTGTGCTAATTTTTAATATTTTGGCATGAAACCACATTGATTTGAGCTTTGAACCTCATTTGATTATTGAATCTTGTAGAATCTACATTAGGTGAAAAATTATTGAGAATTGGGATTAAAAAGAGAATTGAACCATTCCCTTGACTTCTTGGAATTGGAATCACTTGTTCTTGATTTTTTTGTATCTTTCATAATGCATTTCTTGAATCGATTTTGGCATTAACATTTTGATATTCGAGCTTAATGAATTCTTGTGTCTTGACTATTTCTTTTGAGGTTATCATCATGTCAAGCTCAAGGATATATGCCAAAGATAAAAGAAAGAGGATTTTCTTCTAATGGAGAATTCGATTCGTCCCGCCACATTTATTGAGGTCCACTCTAATCACCCTTTGTATATACTTTTCCATTTTTTGTTTTTCTTATCTTATTATTGGTTTCTTCTCTTAGCTTAGACTTACACAGGGACTGTGTAGTTTAAGTTTGGGGGAGGAACCACCTTTCGTGCTAATCGATGTTTCTCGTTTTGTTTTCTTTCTTTGAGTCTCATATGCATTGTCTATAGTTTTGGATATTCAGAAAAAAACAAAAAAATCGAAAAAGTTCAAAAATCCAGAAAGATTTTGTATTTTTTTAGGATTGAGTCTAGAATCATCTACATAGGGAATTAGTGAAGATTTTGGGTTTTGCTCAGAGTTTGTGTAGCCTTGTCGGGTATTCTTAGCAAGCATGTTTAATGGGAAATGCACTAAAAGTTGATTCATGATAGGTTGTTCTTTCCTAATTGCTTATTTGGCCATCAGAATCAGGTCCTTCTCATAAGGACCTGGATTATAGCATAAAACCATGCCTGAAATCCTCTATTAAGCTCTCTAAGGTTTATATGGTTAGCCTAAGGTTCCCCCTCTCTTCCCAGAAGCTTATAGATAAGAAAAAGAAAAAGAAAGAAAGAAAAGAATAAAGGAATAATTATTAGTAGTATGGGGACAGGCGTTTGAGTGCATAACCACTCTTTGATTCTTGATCGACCGCTACTAATTCACCGTGATATGAGAATAGGCGTCTGAAAGCTTAACCGCTTAAGCGTTTGTTCGAATGCCACGAAGGGTCGGTAGGGGAATGAGCTCCTAGGTGCATAACCACTCTTTGGATCTCACTCAACCTATTGTAGACTATGGTAAGGTGATGTGCTCCTAGGTGCATAACCACTCTTCGGATCTCACTCAACCTGTCACACCGGATCGAGTAGGTGATCCGGCTTTAAAAAAATGATACCCAAGAAGATTTAAGAGATGAGATCACCACTCAAAGAAAAGACACCCAAAAAGGAAAAAGAGGCCGAAGAGCCCAATCTTGAGTAATAAGGAAATGAGATGGGAAAGGAACCTGAAGCGGCTTGAAACCTTAAAGTTCTTAACGAGTTGACGAGTAGGGATTAGGTTGAAATGATATAGGCTAGACTAGTTCCTTCTATAATTGGTAACATAGAGCTTTGTGATGATATTCTAGTTTGCATTAGTGATTGGGCGCTTGACTGTTTGATGTTATTAGTTGCGATTCGTTTTCAAACCTCTGTCCTTTACTTAACTTTTGCCTAGCTTGAGGACAAGCAATGGTTAAGTTTGGGGGGGTAGATAAGTGTGGTCTTGTCACCTTTTAAGCCTTATTTTCATTCGGTTTTAATTAGTTTAGGATGCGTTTAGGTCGTATTTGCATTGCATTTCATGTGTTCAGGTGTTGAAGACGGGCTTGTAGAAGAAACAAGATCAAAACGGGCCAAAAGAATGCAAAATTAGCTATAGTGCAGAAAGTCAACACACAAAGTTGACCAGAAAAATCAACATTCTAGAGTTGACCGATCCATAACAGTTGTTGACCAATCCAGAGCAGAATTGACCAATCAAGAGCATAGTTGACCGATCCAGAACAGCTGTTGACCGATCCAGAATAGTCGTTGACCGATTTTGACCCCAAAAATGGCCAAAAACGAGTTTTACCTTCTTTTACCCCTCTCTATAAATACTCTAACCCTAGTTTTTGTTGGAGAATCATCTTGGGTGGCCTTCATCACCCTTGAACATCTTTTAAGCTTTCTTTTATGCTTTCTTCTCTTTTGTTCTTAGTTTTGTAAAGATCACTTGTTCCATTTTCGATATTTTGCTTAATCTAAGTTTCTTGCAATTTCCATTTCATCTATCTTCTTCTATCTCTCTTATTTTCTGATTTTTCATCATGAGAAAACACATTTCCTTCATAGGATATTGTGTTTTCTTCATGACTTTTGAGTAGTCACCCTAAGCTTATGGATATAGGGTTGATGAAGGCTTATATCTATTGCTTTTGATGTTTTGTGTTTAATCTTTCATATGTCTTCACTTGATTGGTGTGTTTAATGCTTGTTGGGACTTAACTAATCTCATCTTGATCTTAGGTAGATTATTATCTCGAGAGGTTCTTGATAAAATGCCTAAATGAACTGATCTTGTGCTATTTGGAGTTTCTACCACGAGAGTTGATTATTTTCATCTAGTAGTTGCATAAACTAGATCTTTAATGCTTCCTAGTATGTTTCAATTAGCAAAACATCATTGTGGTTGTTGCATGTTAGGATAGAGGTTTCTGCCACACGAGTGGATTAGCCTAAATTCGATAGATCTTAGACTAAGGATATGCTTTATTGTTGAATTAAACATCAATTGCAAGAAATCGACTGCCTGATTCGCTGCCCTGGTTTATAAGCTTATATTTCATTTTGTTCTAAGTTTTTGTTCAGTTTCGTTGTCATTTATGCTTTTCATTTACTTTCTGTTTCTGTTGTCTTTGTTTTGTTCTCTTTTATCCTTATACGATTGTTAGTGACATACAAATTCCTACATGGCTTAGAATAAACCAATTCTCTATAGCTCTATTGTTTTGTTAATCACTCCCAGATTGGTTCGACATTTTCCTGTTACTATACTACATTCGATTAATAAGTTAGACCAAAATAGTAATGCCCTTCCTCTAAAGTTATTTTCTCAATCATCAAGGCTTTGTGCGACATTTTGTCCAACTCAACATAGTATTGTAACCCCAAGTTATCTTGAATCTCTCAGATTAATCCACCCAAGAATATAACCATGGTTGCCTAACGATCTTCTTTAAGATCCGCTCTAAGCAATACCATCTCCATCTCTTGGAAGTAGTCTTCAACCGATTTGGGGCCTTGAGTCAATCTTTTCAACCTTTGGTGGAGGTCTCTATGATGATGGTTGGGCACAAACCTTTTTCTCAACGCCACTTTCAACTCGGCCAAAGTCTGAATGGGGTGCTCCCCTTTCCTTTTCCTTGAAGTAACAATTTGATCCCACGCACCCAGGGCATTCGTCCCCTTACTACATATTATCCATGGCAGGTTAATCGAATGCAGAGCGTTTATGCACCCAGGTTGTCTGTCTCCTTACCCCGTTTATTTTATTATTTTTCTTACTTTTTATTTTTGTTTCTTTAAGTTTTGAGATAGAAGAGATATGGGGGAACCTTAACAAACAATGCATACCCTAGGGAACCTAATCAAAGACTTCATGCACGATTTCAAATCTTTAGATAAGTATCCTTAAGCTTAGAGCCAATTCCAACAACGAATAGACAAACCGGGAAGAGTACCTAATATACTTCAGCTCTAGTGTGTTTCCCACTAAGCATACTTGCTAAGACTACCCAACAAAGCACACAAAATCTGAGGAAACTCGTAACATCATTGATCTCCTATGTATATGCTCTAGACTCAATCCTAAAAACATGCAAAATATGTTTGGTATTTCTGAATATTTCGATTTTTTTTTTGTTTTTTATGAAATCATATCTATCTACAATGCATAATGAGACTCGATAAAGAAAACAAAATAGAAAACAATCACAGCAAGAAAGTGGTTCCTCCCCCTAACTTAAATCACACAGTCTCTGTGTGAATCTAAACCCGGAGGGGGAATGAAGAGTGTGTATTTTACCGGTTTTACCACTCGGTTTTCATTCGTTTTGCATTAGATTATGATACATTTTAGAGTCATTTAGGATGCATTTGCATTGCATTTCATATTCCAGGTGTGGAGATGAGCTTAAACCAAAAAGCAGGTCAAAGGGGTGCAAAATCAATAAAAGTGCAGAAAACTCAACATTTTTAGAGTTGACCAGAAGTCCACCGGTCTGCACTGACCGGCGGGCTGTCCCAGAAACAGTCTGTCGAGACCTCACCGGTTTGCACAGACCGGCGCAACTGACCGGCGGAGGCCCTGACGACACCACTTTATTTCCTCTTTTACCCTTTTATTTGGCCATCTATATAAGGGCCCAAGCACCAAAACCCTAGATAGGTTTATTATTATTTTTTATCCTAAGTTTCTCTTATGTTTATCCTTTTAGATCTAGGTTTTCTCTATTCTCAAGAACTCTATGTACCTCTTGGATTATCTTTTATTGCAAATGTTTTTTCTTTCATTCATCTCTTTGATTGTGTACTGTTTTTTATTTCTATTCTCTTCTCTTATTTCCTCTCACAAATCATGTCTAGAAACTATCAAGTGTTCTATGCATGAATTGGGAGTAATTCTCATAAGCTTATGGATTAGGGGTTAGATTTGGTAGGGTTGATTGCTAGAAATGGTTTAGATCTAAATTAGAATAAGTATTCTCAATCTATTCATGAACCTAATGCTAGAATATGAGTAGCTAACCTAGTCTAGATCTTAGGAGATTTATCGCCCGAAAGGTGTTTGATAGAATTCCTGAACAAGTGAATAGGTTGTTAGTCAAATCTTTCCAAGAGATTGTTTAAGTTATTGACTTATTGTTGTATGGATTTATGCTTAGTGCTTTTTATTCATGTTTTATTGCCAAGAGATTTGTGTAGTAGCATGTTAGGAAAGGGGCTTCCGTCACGATAGTAACTTAGTCTATATTCGAAATTCTTAGACATAGGATAAGCCAAAAGGAGTTTAGTAAACCGAACTAGCATGAAAACCAATACCAGTATCGATTTCCCTGATCCATATGCTTGCTTTATTTATTGAATAAATTTTCTTCGATCTATATTGTTTTTCTTTTACCTTCTACTTATTTGCTTTATTTTATTTTATTTGCTTAATTAGAATTGTTAGTGACAAACAATTTCCTATTCGACTTAGACTAAGTGAATTCTCCATAGTCCTAGTACGTAAATCCCTCTTGAACTGCTTCGATATTTTAAACCCTTCTATACTACATTTGATTAATAAGAGGCAAAAACCCTCTTATCAAATTGGCGTCGTTGCCGATTCGGGATTTCGATTTGCTAATAGGTATTTGAATTTGTTTGGGACTAAGTCTTTCGATTTCATTTACTAATTTCTCTGCTCTCTTTGTTTTGACTCTTCAGGTACACTAATGAGTCATCATGAATGAGATAGCTTCGCTTCATGGAAAGCTTGATCGATTAGGCAGCTTTGGGGGACACCAAGCTTATCAACAAGGGTTTCACTACCACAACCCATATCCCATGCCAATTCAACTATGCCTCAATACCACTTCAACGAGCCTTCTGGTTTCGCCAATGAACAATTCAACCACCAAACTCAAGCTCAAGTTGTTGATCCTTACTCTCATGCCAAAGAAGATCAAACTGTTAAAATGTTGAAGCAACTATTGGAAGGACAGAACAAAAATGAACATGCTTTCCAGCACTTCCAAGAGGAAATCCATGCCAAGATTGATGGTGTTTACAATGATCTCAACACCAAGATTGAAGGCATTACCTTCCATATGACTGTTCTGGATAGTCAAGTGACCAAACTCGGCTGACGATGGAAACCATGGAAATCCAAGTAGCCAAACTCACTTCTCAATTGATAGTTCTCAACACCAAAGTGACCCAACAAGAGGGCATTTCCAAGATACTTATAGATCAACTACCTGACACAGAGGAACCCACCACCTTGGAGTATGCAAACTCCATATATACGTGTTTTCTCATCGAGGAAAATGAGAAATTGGATAGGGGGTGAACATTCTGAGTAAGGAATACCAAAGGAAGGGGAAAGTTGCTACTGAGAAGGATGCTTCCTTAAAAGCTTCAGACTATGTACCGCCTCTCCATGTGCCTAAACTTCCATTTCTCGGTCGCTACAAGGCAGTCACTCAAGCAAACAAGGATCTCAACAAATTTGAAGACCTAAGGAGTTTTACTCTCCCACTTACTCTAGGGTCTTCTACTTTTAAAAACTATTTGTGTGATTTAGGTGCTAGTATAAGCATTATGCCTTTTTCAACTGCTAATAAACTTGGTTATGTTTCTTTTGAACCTTGCAGCCTCTCTTTGGTGTTAGACGATAGATCCATCCGAAAGTCGATGGGTATGCAAAAGAACCTCCCAGTGAGATTAGGAGATGTCATAGTTCCAACTGACTTTGGTGTGGAGATGAGCTTAAACCAAAAAGCGGGTCAAAGGGGTGCAAGAGAAGTAAAAGTGCAGAAAAGTCAACATTTTCAGAGTTGACCAGAAGCCCACCGGTCTGCACTGACCGGCGCACTTGACCGGCAGGCTATCCCAAAAACTGTCTGTCGAGACCATACTGGTATGCACAGACCGACACAACTAACCGACGGAGGCCCCGACGACACCACTTTATTTCCTCTTTTACCCTTTTATTTGGCCATCTATATAAGGGCCCAAGCACCAAAATCCTAGATAGGTTAATTATTATGTTTTTATCTTAAGTTTCTCTTAAGTTTATCCTTTTTAGATCTAGGTTTTCTCTCTTCTCAAGAACT
>OVAO01002059.1:0-12040 GCA_900406285.1 Biscutella auriculata
TAGTAACCTAACCTAGTACTTATTAATATTTTAAAATATTTGATAGAGTTTTTAGATATTTAAATATATTTTAATGTTTTATTCTCAATTCTAAATTTATTTATGTGAACATTTAAATATTTTTTATTCAATGTTTAATATATTTTTAAAAATTTAATGTTAATGTTAATTTTAAAATTTTAATATTAATTTTAAAATATTTATATTAATTTTTTTATTTAATATATTTTGCGGATATCTGAATTTAACCCGAATCAAATTCGAATCGGAAAAAATAACTGAATATATCCTCTAAACTTCATTGAATAGATCTTATCCGACCACCACCACATATACTTAAACCCATCTCTTTGATCTACAGAATTAAGAAGTACCAATCATCTAGACTCCGTGCAAAGAGTAGAGAGAGCACATGACAATGGATCTGAAGTTACTTGGCACTTCTGTTTTATTTTCCATGTTATAATAGCATCTTAAGTTATTAATTTATTTTCTTTTCAACCAACTAATTATGTAGTTTATCAAACTCTCTGCAAATTTAAACAATTATTTGTTAGCCTTCTACTCTGATAAAAATTTAATGTTGTAGGAAGAGTATGTTTGTAGAGCCTTGTTGAAAATTTTTCTACAATCTATAGGCCCATTATAAGGAAACATGAAGCTGAGTCCGTTTAATATTTTTAACGGAACAAGGCCCATTAGTGGAGCAGAGTGAGCGACGGAGACTGTCGTCAAAGCACCGTCGACGGCGTCGTCGACTTCCGATCATTACCTCGTTGGATAATTTCTTCACCTTGGGGTTACATGACGGAGACTGTCGTCAAAAACATGAGAGTGCAAAATCCCAAACAAAACCTACTGGCCTTGAAAACGTACGGGCTCCCAATTCCAGCCCTAATATTAACTCTTTTATAAATTAATACTTACAATTATTTTAAAAGAAATATAATATAATTTGAGGATTAATTCATTTCTTTTATTTGTATTTTATTATTTCAGAAATTTGTTAATTTGGTATAAATTATAAACTAATTAGAAAATATCAAACATGGTTAAAATTTAGAGAAAACAATAGAAAAGTAATGTTAATCTATAATTTGACTGTTATGATTCATATATCATACTCTTTTCGTTCCTTATTATTTGATATTTAAAGGTTTTCGCGTAGATTAATAAAACAAAAAACATTATTTAATTTATTTTTTTCATAAAAACACCATTAACTTCATCTATTTAACCAATCAAAAGTCATAATATATAATATTAATAGATTTTCTCTATAAGATTGATCATTTCATCCAAATCGAAAGGAAAGATGCATTAATTCGTTGTTTTGAGTGATTAAACCACCAATCATTCTTAGTCGGAGTCTCGATTCAGAGGCACATGACTAATTCCGATGAAATCCTAACTACTTCTGAGATCGACATAAGCAATTTAAAAGGTAATAAAATCTATGTATAAAAACGAATCCAGGGATTTACGAAAGATTTGTTGGTGTAAGAGCAAAATCGAAAAAGCGTACCTGGAACTGGAACTAGAAATGATTAATCGATAGTACGAGCAAATCTGAGAGAGAGCGAGAGTGGAGGAGGCGCGACAGAGAGAAATGAAGAAAAAACCGCGTCGACGTTTTATTTAGGGTTAGATTAAAACGAATGAAACATCGTGGCCGCCTTTGTTGCGTTTCAAATGTTATTTTATCTTGTGCACATTTTTAAACGTTATTTTAATTTTACCTTTTTCCCCAAGCACAAATTTTCGGCCATTCTTTATTTTATTTTATGTTTTCCCGTTTTGAGAGGCGTGGGACGATCAGTTCTTCGGTTTAATGATATTCGAAACATTTGGTTTTCGGAATTCTTTTTTTTTTTTTAAATTGTCCATTATATAATTAACTTTATGTCGGTTCGATCTTTGATTATTTGGATTTGGATTTTATTTTATTTTTTTAAATTTATATATTCAAAAATAAATTCTATTTTAGTTTGATTTTAGATTTAGTTAATTTACTTTTAGTTAATGAACTCTATATCGGTTCAAAATTTATCCATTCGGAAATAAATTTTATAATAATATCCATAGATATCCATATAAAAAATCCAATTTTTTTTGTTACATAAATAATTTCGGATATCCATGGATATTCAGATAATATATGATATGATCTTATATCCATGGATATCTAATTCGTGATCCGTTCGGATATTTGTTCATATCTGAATCCGAACTGAATCTAAAGTTTTAGTTCAGTTCCAATTCGGTTTTTCCGGATCGGATAAAAATCACATGACTATGTAGTATCATATTTTTTACTCTTTTGTTGGTTAACTAACCATAATTTCTGTTTATAATAAATGTGACACAAAAACAAAATGTTTTATATGTTAATATGTTAAAGACATTCTATTCCTATGTTGATTCAATCAAACAAAGTCTAATTTTTTCACTATAGTATAACTTTTGATTCACACAAACAAAATTAGACTATATATATATCCTTAATTCATTCCCTTATGATTCAATTGCAAAAGTTAAAGTGCAACAACCAAAAGTAAACCAGAAGACCAAACCGATAAGAGATACATTGTCCCAAACCGAATGAAATCTAATTTGAAAATTCAAGACATCAAGCTAAACCGTGCCTTTTTGCATGGAAAAGACCGGTTCAACATCCCCGAACCGAACTCCAAACCACCAGAAATCCATTTCCCAGTATTTGAATACATATCATTACTCAAAACCGGTCTTTGAGCCAACACATGAACCGGATAATTTCTCCACTTCGGAACCGTACCGGTTATAAACTGTGATTCAACTTTTGCCGTTGCCTTAGTAACAGCTTGTCGAAACTTACCATTCTCCGGCAACACTCCTCCTATAAACTCCAACACAACGTCCTCATAATCTCTTCTCTTCTGATTCGACGAGGAGACGTAAGAACAAGAATCTGAGAAGTGATTGTCGGAATAATGGAGCTGTAGTTGTTGATCTTGGGACAATAATATGTCATTAACTAGTTGCTGTATTTTAGACAGATCTTCGAGTGAGTTTTGTAGACGTTCGTTTGCTTCGTCTCTTTCTCGAACAGCAATTTTCCATAGAGAAGATAACTCTTGAAGAACTTCTTGATACATCTTGAGAAAAATTATTCTGCAAGAAACCATTACATTTTTAACATTTTTAAATATTAATTAGAAGAGAAAATAGTTTTAATTACCTCGAGTTAAATATCTCTTACGCCAAACTATCTATAAGTTTCATAGTTTTTTTTTGTTAAAAATTGTGAATCGAGAACGACGAAGAGAGTTTTAAATAGAGTTTATTATAATTTATATATAGGAAGATACATATGCATAATTAATAAATATTACTATAAATAAAAACCCAAGGGATTTGGCCAACTAGACATAATGTATATAAGGAAATATATTGTTGTGTGGTTATCATCTCTTTACTATGTAGAGTTAATTTCATATTTTGTATTTAGATTTTTAATTTTTAATTGAGGAAGTTCATTAATTAAATGGAAACTTAATATATACGATTACGTACGTTAAACATTCTATAAACTAGCGTGACGGCAAGACAAAAACACTTTCCCTGCCTAAAAGGAAAAACAATACAAAATTCCAAATCATTTTCATCAATATTCACTTAAAAGATTTCAATTATTTTGTTAAAGAAAATATGTTGTTCTACAACAAAATCTTTCTTGGCAAATTATCTTCAAATATATATTATATAAATTTCTAAATTTCTTTTGATGACAATGAAATTTCTAAAAAAAAATAATCTTTCTTATTATCAGATAGACTGACCTTTCACTAAATTCATTTATTTAACTAATCACTTTTTTTCTCTATGTTTAAGTGGAAAGAAGAACATTTTTTTTATCACTATGGATATAATGGTGCTCTAAAAAAATTGAATAAAAACGTAAAGAGACATGAAATTAGTTATTAAATCAAAAATTGTATATATAAGTGTATGTATTGACACATCAATTCTATGATTTTTTTTTACAAAAGATTAACCCCACAAAAGATTAACCCCATATATATAAGCACAATATTTTAAAAAACTAAAGTCAGAAAAAGATTAATATATATATTGTACAAATTAGACATAAAACATGAAAGATGAACTTAACACTTGAGGATGTTATGAGGGTATACATAAAGAACATTTATATATATATTAATAGAAATTTACTGTTAAAAGTAATAGTCTTAGTGATCTTATCATATTATATTTTCAATAGTTTTATTAGATTGTGACTTTTAGAAAAAAAGCATCAAAACTAATATGAATAATCAAACTAAAAGAGAGGGTAGGAAACTATATTGGCATATTTTGGTTCAATAATTTGTGAAAATTATCAACACCAATATATTAAATTGGTTGATGAGAAAATTTGTAAGGATTTCTTATTTTTCCTTCTAACTTATGATATTATTAGGATAGAAAAGTTGTGCAACTATATATAAGACTATTCAAATCTGTATTTATTACATAAGCTCAAACATATAAATAATGTACATTATTTGTACATGATTGTAGAGACTATCAAATTCTAAAAGTTTTAGTCATCTATATAGTATATATCATGTAAAAGGTGAATAAAAGTTTCCTTTACATTGTGAACTCTAATCAAATTTATTTTGTTATTATAAAGATGTGTCTTGAATCAATGTTGGATAATCTTGCAATCTATGAGCTGCATAAAATTACATTGTGCCATGGAAATGTCATTGTCTTAGGTGTTCAGACCAACGACGAACATAGTTTAATAGTTGAGATTAACATTTTTTTAGAAAATAAGTACAACTCAATAATCAGGTTGTTTTACTTTTAAATTATTAATAAAACTCTTAAGTATAATTATTATTGAGAAAAAAATTAATCTAATGATTGAATTATTAGTTTTCTATATATAATAATAACTATAAAATTTCAATAATTCTTATACAATTATTTTATTTTATAAATAGATAAGAATTCATGATTTCATTAATATTATGGATAAACATTTAAAATAGTATAAAAACTTTGTGTGTTTATTTTTGTATGCCGAAATGAGTTGACGATTCAATATGTAAGATATCTAGATTTTCGGACATTTAACATATGTAGTATCATTAAGATGAAAATTAGACTGTTACAATATTTGTATTTTGTATGAATTTGGTTTAGGTGTTCTTTATTTTGTGAAAATAAGATTATATTTAAATAATGAGAATTATTGTAGATTAAATGAATATTTGTATTTTTGAAGATATATTTGCACCAATTCAAATGAAATATTGTTATTGTTAGCTTGATGGCTATATTATGAACTGTTGCATCCTTTAGTGGTAGATCCATTTTTAATAATGAATTATTATAATTTTTAGTGGTAAATCATTGTAATTTGTAATGATAAATTATTGTAATTGTTCATTACAATATTTTGATATGAGTATTACAACATTTTTCATAATATATTATCCACCAAATTATCATCATCACAAAATTCTAACATTTTATAAAATTCTTTCAATTTTCATAAATATTATCCACAAAAGTATATAACTTTTTAAAATAAAAAATTTCTAATATTTTATAAAACCTCCCAATCTTTTAAAATGTTATCCACAAATTGCTAATAATTTCTCTAAATACATTCTTCTTTATTTTCCCAAATATCTTCGTAATTGTTGCCTTGAAAAAATGATATNATTATACAAGGAGGGATTACATCATGAAAGATATAGCTTGAAACATTGATATCCAAAGTTTTAGCTAAACTATCAGCTTCCACATTTACTGATCTAGGAATCCACTGGATGCGAACATTATCAAGTTTGGTAATCCAGAATTGTATATCTCTAACCCAATTAAGAAGGGTAAAGTGACGGTGTTGGCCATTTACTAAATGAGCGACTTCTTTATTATCTCCTTCAAAGATGATGTTCCGATGTCCATGACTCCAACAGAATTGGAGACTTACCAATAATGCTTGTAACTCTCCCTCCAAAGCTGAAGAGACATTATTCCCACACATTTGCATTGCACCTTTGAAGAAACCAAAGTGATCCCTAACGATTGCACCCACCACCGGAAGATGACCATTAATGAAAGTTGAATCATAGTTACATTTTAACCATTGAAATGGGGGAGGAGTCCAAACTGGTTGGGAATAAATTCCTGGAACAAGTCGCGTTGGACTAGAATGCTGAGATTGATTGAACCATTCTGAAGAATCATTTTGAGCCATTTGTAAGCTTTCTTGCCATGTCCACGATTTGTTTTGATAAAGGAGGACATTTCTTGATTTCCACAGCCTCCACAGAATCCAGAAAGGAAGAAACCGAGAATAATCATCAAGATCTTTAGAGTTATGATTATCAATCAGATTCTTTATTTTTTGTTCGGTTGGTAGTGTAGGGTCAATTATGCTAGCAGGGAAAATAGCCGACGCTCTCCAAACTGCAGAAGCATAGGAGCAATTAAAGAACAAGTGTTCTGTGGTTTCTTCAACAAGACAACACCTCGGGCATTGTAAGGATCGCAGGACATGTCTCCGAATAAGATTTTCACCCGTGGACAAACTTTTAGAGACCAATCTCCACAAAAAATGATTAAGCTTAGGCGGAACTTTAATCTTCCAAATGGCCTTCTTTATATCCACATTCCCTGGAGTCACAGGGATTATGGGATTATAAACAGAGTAAGCAAGGCTATAACCTGATTTAACCGTGTAAACACCAGACTTCGTAAAATGCCATCCTAAAGTATCAGGGGTGGGGACTTGGCTGAGCTTCATTGTTTTGATTATTCTTGCATCCTCCACACATATGGCAGCGTCAACTTTATCATGATCCCATATGTTTGATACTCCCATAAGATCCCGCACTTTGTTGAATAAACAAACATTTTCTTTCGGCTTTGGCGCTCTTGGAGGCGATGTAGAGAGCCAAGGATCAATCCACAGATCAATTGTGACTCCATCACCCACATTATATCCTAGTCCACGAGAAAGTAGATCTCTACCCTTTAATAACGAGCGCCAAAGATACGAGCAATTTGGCGGTATGTTGGCCTTTAGAACATTCCCAGAAGGATAATATCTAGATCGAAGCGTTTGAGCTACTAGGCTATTAGGATTTTCAATTAAACGCCAGACCTGTTTCGCAAGAAGAGCATCATTAAAGCTTTCCAAGTCTCGGAATCCTATACCTCCAACTTTCTTTGGTGGACTAAGCCGTTTCCATTTAAACCAATGCATTCCTTTTGCTTCTCCATTTTTGCCCCACCAATATCGTGCCAGAATATCTTCAATATCACCACATATTGTTCGAGGTAGTTTAAACAACTGCATTGCATAGACTGGCATAGCCAGCGCTATTGATTTAAGTAAAATTTCTTTGCCACCTTGCGAAAGAAATTTTTTGCTCCAACCGTGAGTACGCGCTTTCACTTTTTCCACTATGTATTTGAGAAGTTCTACTTTGCGAGTGCCAAACTGTTCTGGAACCCCTAGGTATTTCCCTTGCCCTCCATCATTATGGATATTTAGCAGACGTCTAATTAAAGTTCTTCGTTCCGGTTGGACATTCTTCCCAAAAGTAATAGCTGATTTATTGAGGTTAATCGATTGCCCTGAGAAATATTCATATTTCTCTAGAGTTGTCTTGATAGCCATGGACGATTTCTTATTAGCTAGGGTAAAGAATAAGGAGTCGTCTGCAAATAGTAGGTGATTTATCGGGGGACTAGTTGAACTTATCCTTACACCTTGAATTGTCTTATCTAGACATGCCAGTTGCATCATATGGGAAAGAACCTCCGCACAAATAATAAAAAGGTAGGGAGATAAAGGATCACCTTGACGGATACCCCGTTGAGGGACAATGTTTCCACGAGCGTTACCATTTAACAAGACTGAATAAGTAACAGAGGAAACACATTTCATAATCCATTGGATCCATTTAGGAGCGAATCCCATCCTAGTCATTGTTTCTTCCAAGAATCCCCATTCCAGCCGGTCATAAGCTTTAGCAATATCCGTTTTGATGGCCATGTAAGAGTTCGCCTGGCGTTTACGAGTACGGAGTGAATGATGGATTTCTTGAGCTAGAATTATATTGTCCGTAATCTGGCGTCCAGGGATGAATGCAGTCTGATACCCGGAAACAATACCGTCCAAATGAGGTTTAAGTCGCATAACCAAAACCTTCGAAATGATCTTGTAACTAACGTTACACAAAGATATCGGACGAAACTCAGTCATTTTCTCTGGAGATTGAACTTTAGGGATGAGACAAATGTTTGTACGATTTGCCACAGGGTCCAACTGAACATTATCAAAAAACTCCCGGACTTCTTTAAAAACATCGTCTTTTATATCATTCCAAAATTGATGAAAGAAAATTGCCGAGAACCCATCTGGCCCTGGGGCTTTATGAGGTCCAATTGAGAACGCCGCTTCTTTGATTTCTTCAGTAGTAATTGGCCTTAAGAGATCATCATTCATCTCATCAGAGACTTGAGAAGAGAATCCTGAGAATATATCATCATATTGACGGTCAGGAGGCAAAGAGGATTTAAATAGTTCCGTAAAGTATGATTCAGCAACACGTGCAATATCATCCTCTTCAAACCACGAAATATCAGCCTCATCTTTCACCATAGAGATTCGGTTTTTAGCTCGTCTTGACTTCGTGACACTATGGAAATATCGGGTATTGCGATCCCCTTCTTGCAACCATTGGTTTCGACTCTTTCGTTTCCATATTATTTCTTCCTCCGATAACGCAAGATTAAGGCGTTGCTGTAGATCAAAGCGTTCCTGAGTAGTTGATGAAGGCGATGCTATTGCGGTATCTAGTTGACAACGAAGTTGTTTTATCAAAACCGAAGAGTCTGAAGGGTTTCGTTTCCTCCATTGACTAATCAGAGCACGACAATTTTTCAGCCGTGTCGCACATGTTATATCATTCGTAGCATGATAGTTATTAAGCTTCCATCCATCTAGAGCTGATTCTTGAAACCCTTCTCGTCGGTATAGTCTAGAATCATACATAAAACAACGTCGATGTTGTACTCGTGTTCTCGCTATTGTTGTTACTATCGGACGATGATCCGATGCCGAAAAAGCAAGATAGGTCGCTAGAGATTTAGAAAAAAGAGCATGCCACGCACAATTGGCGAGAACTTTATCCAAATAGCTTCGAATGTAAAAACGCCCACGTTGGCCAGCCCAGGATAGCTTGTTTCCTTTATAAGGAAGAGGAGTGAAATCGCAAGACCGTAGCATATTGCGAAAAGGATAAAATGATGATTCAGGACGGGGTAAACCCCCCACTTTTTCCGAATTGTTTGCTATTTCGTTGAAATCTCCCATTATTAGCCAAGGTTGATCTCTTGTAGTACTAAGGCGCTCGAGTTGTTCCCAAAGATGATGGCGAAAATGAACAATTGGGTTACCATAGACAAAAGAGTAGAAAAAAGAGATTCCATTGATTTGAAGAAGACAATCAATGAGGTTACAAGAGCTTGAAATAACAGCAAGGTTAATATGGGGCTTCCAAAATATGGCTAAACCACCACTTTGGCCATTTGGAGGAATCATAAAAGAGTACAAGAAACCTAAAGAACAAGCAACATCACGAAGATAATCATTTGGCTGCTCTAAATACATTCTTCTTTATTTTCCCAAATATCTTCGTAATTGTTGCCTTGAAAAAATGATATAAAAATGAAAACCGGGTTATCATCTCCAAAAGTCAACAGAAAATAAACCGAACCGACTTCTAAAAAAATTGTAATTCGTAAAATTTTTCATAAAACCGGTGCGACCCGGTGGACCCGTGATCTTGAAGGCGTAATTGCAAACTCTTGTCGGAAAGTAAAAAAACCTGAAGCATCAATGGAGATAGCCGCCACGAGCATTGTGACCGTTGCGCCACAGTCGCGCCGATTGTCACATCCGCTCTCCAGAAATCTTCAATCGGCATCTTCTCTTCGGTTCGATCTCTTCAAGAGAAACTATTCCGTCAAGAGCCCAGTTCTTCGCGTGTTAGCGGCCTCCATCAGCACCGTAGCCGCCGATAAATTGTCGCCAGAAAGCTTCTTAGACAAAAGAGAAAGCGGAATTCTTCATTTCGCCAAGTATCATGGCCTTGGAAACGATTTCATTTTGGTAATACCAGTTTTTCCCCCTACAATTGATATTTATGGAATCGATCAATGAATTTTGGGATTTGTGTTTTCTTTGGGAGATTAGGTAGATAATAGGGATTCCTCAGAACCTAAGATTACTCAGGAGCAAGCCGTGAAGCTCTGTGATAGAAACTTCGGTGTTGGTGCTGATGGAGTCATATTTGCAATGCCAGGCTTTAATGGCACTGATTACACCATGCGAATATTCAACTCAGATGGTAGTGAACCAGAGGTATAAAGTCTTTTCTGTTTCTTGCTGTGTTGATTGATTGAATTAGTTTGGATTTGAAGCTGTAAAGTCTTTTCTGTTTTTTCATTAGATGTGTGGCAATGGAGTTCGATGCTTTGCCAAATTCATTGCCGAGCTTGAGAACCTACAGGGAAAGCATAGGTCTCTATCAGAAATCTCTATATTTGTGACTTCTTGCTATGATTCTCATTTTTCTCTTTTCATGGCAGCTTTACGATGCATACTGGTGCTGGCCTGATCATTCCAGAAATTCAAGACGATGGGCAGGTATATTAACCAGCTTTCTCACTCAGTAGAAGCTGAAATTTCTGATAAAGGTTTGTTGTTTTCTCTGATTAACTTGATTGAGATTGGTATGGGTACAGGTTAAGGTTGATATGGGTGAACCAATCCTTAGAGCGGAGGATGTGCCCACGAGATTGCCAGGAAACAAAGGTGAGTCTGTTGTTGAAGCAGAGCTAGTAGTTGATGGATTAAGCTGGAATGTAACATGTGTAAGCATGGGAAACCCTCATTGCATCACGTTTGGCACTAAGGACGGTCAGGTGCGTGTTTACTTCTCATGGTGAAAATCTTAAAGAAGATCCTGTCGTAATGATATTTGTATGCGATACAAATATAGTTTCTGATCTTCTTTTTGCGTCGACCAGACTCTGAGAGTGGATGATTTGAAGTTGTCAGAGATAGGGCCCAAGTTTGAGCACCATGAGATGTTCCCAGCTCGAACTAACACAGGTTGGTGGAGATTGATTCATTCATACATGGATCTACCTAAAGTTTCACTGACAGATTCAGCAATATCTATCTGGTATTTTCCGGTCACATATCTATATAAATTTTATCTGCAGAGTTCGTGGAAGTCTTGTCACGTTCACATCTAAAAATGCGTGTCTGGGAGCGAGGGGCAGGTTAGCTAACTGCCAGAATACCTTAAAACCTATTTCTTAGTGAAAAGTAATAGATTTAACACCATAGGTCAAACTGCAGGAGCTACTTTAGCCTGCGGAACAGGAGCTTGTGCTCTGGTTGTTGCAGCAGTTCTTGAAGGTCGAACAGACAGGGTAAGTTTGAGCATTCTTACATATAAGCATGATTCAATACTTATTAAAATTAAAAAATGTAACAATCAATTAAGATGCATGAGTTGTGTCAGCCAAAGTAATATTTTGGCGTACTGTGTGCAAGCAGCATTATCTCGCACTTATATAACCATACTTATGTTTCTGCCTTGAAAGAGATGAAACTGTAACCAGAATCAGAGCAGTTGAAACTTGAAAGTCGATCTCTCTAATTTACTTTGTTTGGTGGAACAGAAATGCAAGGTGGATCTACCGGGTGGACCATTGGAGATAGAGTGGAAAGAGGAANTGCGGATTTGGTGTTCTACGGATCAGCTTTGCTCTAATGAGGTAGCTACTGTGTTGTTGTTGTACCCTTCAGGCTTGATGGCCACCTTTTGTGTTGTCTCCTGCATTGTGTTTCATGAAAAATGCGAGAGATCACATGAAAACTTTGACGCACAAGTCTTTTTGTTTTTTCTGTTAATTATGTTGTTCAAAACATGTTTTGGTATGAAACATTTTT
>OVAO01002060.1:0-13520 GCA_900406285.1 Biscutella auriculata
CAATTCAAAAAGAAGGGGGAACCATGATAAAACATCATTTAATTCGTGTAACTACATTATCAAAATAGTTATTCAATTTGGTTAGTGTAAGTCAAGGACATTCCCGTCATTTCGCTAATGAGAAGTGTCTAAAACCCCAAGAGTGCTCTAACTGGTAAATATTTCAGCTCAAAGTGCCTTTTACAGTGATTAACTCTTAGATTTTATGGATTTGAGTGTATTTTGATTTTATTGTATGTAGAAGATTTTTATTGGATTTTGATGGATTGTAGTATATTACAATTTTTAAAATATTTGATATTAGTATGAATTTAGAAATTATAAAAGAAATAAATAATTTTCATGTTAAATTATATGTTTAGTATTAGTTTTTTTCAGATGTTACGAAAAAAATATTAAAATTTTCAATGTTTTGTTAATTTCTTAATTATTATTGTATATAAAATAAATATTTAAAATTTATTTTAGTACAATTTTAATAATACATATTATAAAGTTATATTTTATTTTTGATTTTGGTATTCAAAATTTTATCGAGTAAAAAGTAAAAAAAAATAATAATATATTTTGGAGAAAATATAAACAACATAAGTCAATAATATTTTTTTATTCGTCGAAATTTTTTGAAATCTCAAGATAGAAATCATGTATTTGATTTTTTAAATTTTATCTATAAAAATAATAAAATACATTAAAATATGTAAGAATCCAAATCCACTATAATTAACTAAAAATAAATAATACGTAATTTTATTGTATTTCAAAATAAACTATAAAAAAATCAATCCAATAACAACTAATTTTAAAATACAGTAAAGTCCAATCAAATATACTCTTCAATAACACCCCTAAATAAAAAGCCCATTATTTACATCCCATGTCGTAGCAATCACTAAAACGGCGTGTTTCCAACGAACCCGTATTTTAGCGGGTCGGTGTATGGGCCCTAACGAAATTGTTCATCAAGTATTGAAGCGTCGCCAATTTGCGCTCGAACGATCGCCTTCTTTCTCAGAGAGTTGGAACATAGAGGTGAAGATTCAGGGGACTAGAAGAATAAACCACCCAATTATAGGGTTTAGTCATGTTAGTTCAGCTTCCTCGCTTGACAAGCTCTCTAAGAGAGCCATTCGACATCGATCAGGCTTACCTCCGCCGCAAAACTATACTCCAAACTCTTAATAAACCTCGCAGGTCGGATTCTTTTTTCTTTCCGAATTCATGAATTTCAGTATTAGTTTGAACTGGTTTCACTCTTTTACTAGATTTTCAGTTGGTCCTCTAGGACCTGTTTGGTTATGTATAGAATTTGATAAGTTGTATAGTCTGGTGATCACAATGTCTATGTGGGGGATATTGTGTGTCTTGTAAATCCTGCTTAAGTCCTGGAATTCAGTTTTGGAAAGCAATTGAGGTGGATTGTTTAGAAGCTATTACCTTGAACTATGTTTTTTCTTCTTATAAATTGAATTGTAGTGATGTTTTTTTTTGTGTTTGCCACTTCAGCTCCGGGAGTCGCCTTGATGAATCTGACCTTGCTAGGAGGATAGTTTATCAGTGGGAAGGAGGTGACTTGCTAATCTATATCATTTTTTATTCCACAAATATATTTGGTTATTTCTCTAAATGGAAAACACGAGAGGGTCTTTTGTGTATGTTGATTGGTATTTTGGTTGACAGCTTCTCCAGAAGTGCGGCAAGCATACAAGCACTTCATTGGAGCTGTAGTGGAGTTGATTGATCGTGAAGTTCCATCTGATGAGTTTCGTGATGTTGCTTTTGCTGCATATCGTCTTTTTTGCAAGCCAGTTGAGGAGGAAAGTGAATTTAATGATAAAACCATCGCGGAAAAGAAGTAAGTACTTTTAAACCTGTTTTTCGTTTTATGCATTCACTTATTTATCTACTATGCTGAGGCATATTTGAAGATTGTTGTATGTGAAGTTTTGTAATTCTCTAGTTGTTCAGAGGTAGTTGAGGTTTGCTTATATATATCAGGTTGGAGTTGCAAAATCTTGTTGGGCATGCTGCCTCAGATGCTAATGTCAAGAACGTGGCCTCCTTAGCTCAGGCTCTTTATTCAATACAGCCTACTCATGAGCCTGAAGAATATGCTGAAGAGGTTGATGGTGGAGCTGAGTTTGGGGCCGACCTTGTTTTCAATCTACCAGCTCGTTTTCTGGTGGAAGCATCCCTTGACAAAAAAGGATTTCTGGATGTAGAAAACAATAACGCTAATGCATCAATTTCTGAAGGATGGAGTGATGTTGGTGACACGAAAAAGAATCACATTGCAGGAAAATTCAATTTAAGTTGGCTAAGAGATGCATGTGGGAAGATGGTTAGAGAAAACAATTCACAACTTTCCCGCGATGAACTGGCGATGGCTATATGTAGGTTTTTAGATTCTGATAAAGACGGAGAGGAGGTATGTTATTTTCGGACTTTCTGTGTCTGTTCGGGAAGCTTCGTATTTGCACGTCAAAGTAAAGGGGATTTAAATATTTTTTCTACAGATAGCTGGTGATCTGCTCGATCTTGTTGGGGATGGTGCATTTGAGTCTGTTCAAGACCTTCTTATGGTAAGGCCTAAAGTTTGGTACTGCTGTTTTATCCACATGCGCATTTAGCGCAGTGGGTTCTTAAAAAAATTGCCGATGGATGTTTCTGATTCACTTTAGATTCTACAGTATGGTATGCCTTTCTTGTAAGTTACTTTATGTTTAAGTGGCAGGCCAACCTATGTTTTAATGTTTCTTGGGGTGAAATCATCTTGTAGCCCTTAGTAAGAGACTTACTAGCTCAACATATAGCTTTTCTGTAAGCCGACTTTTATAGTGTTTAACTGAATCACATTCTAACATTATGTGTTGAATGCTTTGGTCGCTTGAATTAAAGCCATCCATGTATATCTGTGCGTATAAAACCAAATTATCGTCTATTTCCTAGTCCCTTGCGTTTTTCCATAAAGTGTGCCAAGCCCTTTAGTAAAAAGGTTGTTACTTGGGTATAAACTAAAGGTATAATCTGCTTTCTTGTTTCTTAGAAATGTGAATGGTATCTGACTTGTCTATTACCTTTCCAGCATCGGAAAGAGATTGTTGATGCTATCCATCATGGTCAAATGATTCTCAAGTCTGACAAAACAGCTGCAAACACCCAATCTCGGATGCCTACCTATGGCACACAGGTACTACTATTTGCGTGAGGCCTCCTTGGTAGTGTGACCACAATTATTTCTCCATAGCCACAGTAATGATTGTCCTCGACCACATTTTAGGTTACTGTTCAAACAGAGTCTGCAAGGCAAATTGAAAAACTTCGGCGTAAAGAGGAAAAGAAAAACAAACGGAATGTTGAGCTTGGTTTAGAGGGTGAATTATCCGATGCCAATTTTTCTTCCTTACTTGAGGCAAGTGAAAAGAAAACTGCATTTGAGGATTTGGTCGGGACTGGAGAAGTGAATTCTCTTGCAGTTGCCCTTCCCCAAGGTACTGTAAGGAAGCACTTTAAAGGATATGAGGAAGTTTTTATCCCGCCAACCCCTACTGCCCAGATGAAACCTGGCGAAAAGCTGGTACGCCTCATCCATATCCAGAGGATAGATGACAGTTTCTTTTAAGTTACAATGCATGCCTAGAATATATCGCAANAAGTGTTTCTCCAAACATTCTAATGAGTTTTCTGATATAGATGTTATTGTAGCTTTTCTGCGAGACTGGTGGTGCATAACCTCTAACTCTAATTTCTTGCATGTTTCTAGATTGAGATAAAAGAACTAGATGACTTCGCTCAAGCTGCTTTTCACGGTTATAAGTCTTTAAACCGTATTCAGAGTCGAATATTTCAGACAGTTTACCACACCAATGAGAATATATTGGTAAGTCACTTAAAACTGTTGTCCATATCGACTACTGAGTGTCAATGCCAGTTACCTTGACAAGCATAACTATATTCTGCACCTTGCAGGTCTGTGCTCCAACAGGAGCCGGGAAAACAAATATAGCTATGATTTCTGTTCTACATGAGGTAAGTATTTATTTTACCTAGTTGATATATTTTTTTGTCAGAAACTGTTTTTAATCATAGACCGTGCTGAAAAAATTGATTTTTGTTTACTAAGAGCATTCAAATTTATTTCTTTTTACGTGTGTGTATGTTGTCAAAAGGTGATTTACACTAAATTGTATCATATTCTACTCAAACGTTTTTGAAATCATCCTGCAGATTAAACAACACTTCAGGGATGGCTACTTGCACAAAAACGAGTTTAAGATTGTTTATGTAGCTCCTATGAAGGTAGAATCAAGTTATATAATATTATGGATGTCTTTTTCCCCAAAACCTTTAGTTTACTTTTTTGTTCTTTGTAGGCGTTAGCGGCAGAGGTCACCTCAGCATTTAGCCGTCGTCTAGCTCCATTAAATATGGTTGTGAAGGAGCTTACAGGGGATATGCAACTCACCAAGAATGAACTTGAAGAAACTCAGGTTTCAGTTTCACGTATAAGATATGCGTAAGTCTCTTGTAGAGACATCAAGACATGATATTTACCTGTCATTTATTGATTGTGAATCAGATGATAGTGACAACACCAGAGAAATGGGATGTCATTACTCGAAAAAGCAGTGACATGTCATTGTCAATGCTAGTAAAACTCTTGATCATTGATGAAGTGCATCTTCTGAATGATGATAGAGGTCCAGTGATAGAGGCACTAGTTGCTCGGACCCTCCGGCAGGTAACGTCTTGATTGATCATTTATTTTTCATTTTTGAGTTAAATTCGAAAAACAATATGGCTGTGAAATTAATTTTCTTAAAATAATTCTTGGAGCTGTATTGTTTGCACTCCTACTTATGTTGTAGTAGTTTAACATCTGGTTGACTTTTGTTTTGTGCGTCAGGTGGAGTCGACCCAAACAATGATAAGAATTGTAGGCCTGTCAGCCACTTTACCTAGCTACCTACAGGTATTTTCCAACATGATAAATATCTTTGTCACGGTGTTGTATGCTACTACATTATTTTGCTTCACAAGTCGTATTTTGTCTCAGGAAATAAGGGCTGCTTAGATTTGTTTCTTTTTAACCTTTTTCGTGGGGTGGATTTCAGGTTGCTCAATTTCTACGAGTGAATCCGGACACTGGCCTCTTCTATTTTGATTCGAGTTACCGCCCAGTTCCCTTAGCTCAGCAGTATATAGGCATCACTGAGCAGAACTTTGCTGCTAGAAACGAATTGTTAAATGAGATATGCTACAAAAAGGTCTTTATCATGAGCTAAGCCTCTTCTGTATCTATGTATATATGGACAATACTTATCTATCTGGTATTGCTTTCTTGTTGATGTTAGGTAGTTGATTCAATTAAACAAGGGCATCAAGCAATGATTTTTGTTCATTCCCGAAAAGACACTTCAAAAACAGCTGAGAAACTGGTAAATGATAGTTTACTTTTTTTATTCAGCTTCTTTGTTGTACCTGATGTCTTCCAAAACGTATGCAGTTATGGGTTCCGAAATCTTAAATATTGCATAAACCTGAAAACACGTGAAGATGAACTCACTGAAAATGTGATATATCAAGGGATTTCAGAATATGATCTAGAAGTACCTGACGTCAATTATCTTCACTTTGGCAGATTGATCTTGCTCAGAAATATAACACTCTTGATTTGTTTGCGGATGAGACACATCCTCAATTTCACCTGATGAAGGTAAATAAGAATTGTATAATTCATCTTTTTAACATCATTGTTGGTATTAACTTCTCAGAATTGTTTTTACTGAATCTCAGAAAGAAGTCATGAAGTCCAGAAATAAAGATCTCGTCAAATTTTTTGAAGCTGGCTTCGGTGTTCATCATGCTGGGATGTTGAGATCTGATAGAACACTTACGGAGAGGCTGTTTTCTGATGGACTCTTGAAGGTACGATTCTTTTTTGTCTCCCTGCTCTTTATTGTTTAAATGCTTATTTCCTCTGACATGTTTTGGTCATAGGTGCTTGTTTGCACTGCAACTCTTGCGTGGGGTGTAAATCTGCCTGCACATACAGTCGTAATTAAGGTATGCTTATGTGTAGATTTGTTTTTATACTGTAAACTGCTTTCACAATTAGATGGTTTTATATGGCTAAACTTCATTCTGTAATGTGTGGCAAGAGAAGTCTCTCTTCTGGAAGATTAACAAATGGTCTTCTGTGCAATTATATCAATGATTCCTTAGAACCCAATATGTTCGGTTGATTTCCAGGGAACACAATTGTATGATGCCAAGGCTGGTGGGTGGAAAGACTTGGGAATGCTTGATGTCATGCAGGTAAGGGAATTGTTCTTCTTTGTTAAAGGGCATGACATTGCAATGTCTTTGGTGTTGATGTATCTTGCTATTATCTGCATTAGATCTTTGGAAGGGCTGGGAGACCACAATTTGACAAAAGTGGTGAGGGAATTATCATCACATCCCATGGAAAGCTGGCATACTACCTCAGGCTGCTAACGAGTCAGCTTCCCATAGAAAGTCAGGTATTTGGCAGAAACCTAAAAAGGCTTTGGTCTGTCATATGAATGCATAAACCTGCAATGGTAGTTTGATCTGTCAGTTCTTTGGCCATACTATGAAGTTCCATTGTAATTCTTATTTGCAGTTCATAAGCTCCTTGAAAGACAATTTAAACGCAGAAGTGGTTTTGGGAACTGTGACTAATGTTAAGGAAGCCTGTGCTTGGCTTGGATATACATATTTGTCAATTCGGATGAAGTTAAATCCTTTGGCTTATGGCGTTGAATGGGAGGAGGTGTGTTATTCTTTGCATTTGGTGTTTATTCCCTTAGGAACACTTTTACATGGGTAGTCTTCATAAATATCTGCACTTCAGCTGATGAATATCTTTGTCCTTCCCTCCATCTTTACAAAGTGATATGGTCTCTCCATCTGTGTTCTAAGTTTATATGCTGGTTTTGTAAGCTCTAGAAGTTTACATGAAGATATTAGTTCTCGATCGTGTTTGTGTCCATAGTGTGGCTTTACCCATTTCGTAATTAGACACTTCCGATGAGGTTTTGCTACAATAATATAAATGTGCCCAAAATGACCGTGCTACTCGTAGGTAATTGCTGATCCTTCATTAACATTGAAACAACGAGCTCTTGTGGCTGATGCTGCACGTTCACTGGACAAAGCTAAGATGATGAGGTTCGATGAGAAAAGTGGAAACTTCTACTGTACCGAGCTTGGACGGGTTGCAAGTCACTTTTATATTCAATATTCTAGTGTTGAAACCTACAATGAAATGTTGAAGCGGCACATGAATGAAAGCGAGGTTTGCTATAATCATTCTGTTTTTACTACATTTTCCTTTAATTTCTGTCTTTGTATGGTTTCTATCTTAGCTTTTCTTTATAAGTTCAATTGGCTTCAACTTGTTCTTTGCTTGGTACCCTGCTAATGTTTTTCCATTACTTAATGATTTCAATTTCCTGGTGTAGATAATTGATATGGTTGCCCATTCTTCTGAATTTGAAAATATTGTGGTAAGAGAGGAGGAGCAGCAAGAACTTGAGACTCTTGCACGCTCTTACTGTCCCTTAGACGTTAAGGGAGGTCCTTCAAGCAAACATGGGAAAATTTCGATTCTAATTCAGGTTACTGACTTTCACCATCACTGAAATATTATTCCCAGGAGATGAAACGGATTGTTGATACTGAGTTCTGATATACTGATTTTTATTATCTGCAGTTGTACATATCCCGTGGGTCAATTGATGCGTTTTCTCTGGTCTCTGATGCGTCCTATATTAGTGCTAGTTTAGCACGTATAATGCGTGCGCTGTTTGAGATTTGCTTGCGAAAAGGCTGGTGTGAGATGTCTTTATTTATGTTGGAATACTGCAAAGCAGTTGATCGTCAATTATGGCCTCATCAGCATCCTCTTCGGCAATTCGATAGGGATTTACATTCTGATGTAATCTTCTGAATGCTATAACTAGATCGTGGTTATGTTTGACTTGTCATATCATATGTAAGGCCTTCTATAATTCATCTCATTTGATCAGACATTGAGAAAGCTTGAAGAGCGAGGGGCTGATTTAGATCGTTTGTATGAGATGGAGGAAAAAGACATAGGTGCGCTTATTCGTTACAATCCTGGGGGAAGGGTATGTATATCTTTAAGCTCTCTAAGTTAATGCATGTATAAATGGAAAAAAAAGCACTAACATTTATTTGGCTTTTTTTGCTTTCATGGAAATCCTAGTTAGTCAAGCAACATCTTGGATATTTTCCTTCAATTCAGTTGACAGCAGCTATTAGTCCAATCACCCGCACTGTATTGAAGGTAGCTCACGGAAGGCCTCTTCAATAGTCCAATCTGTCCGACGACAATCTATCTAACGTAATTTATTTTGTCACCATTTTAGGTGGATTTGCTTATAACTCCAGATTTCATATGGAAGGATAAATTCCATGGTGCTGCTCTTCGTTGGTGGATTCTTATTGAGGTCATACCATATAACTCCCATTAAGACACATATTTTGCAGTGAAAAAGAATGAGCCATTTTGTAACAATTTAGAATCTCGTACCATTTTTAAACAACTTTGCTAATCCACTAATTATTCTTTTTCTTGAATATTACTTATTCTTTTAGCAGTGTTGATATATTGCAATAGTAATGCATGCCTTGTGCCTTTTCTTCAATAGGACACAGAGAATGATTATATCTATCACTCAGATCTTTTCACACTAACCAAGCGGATGGCTAGAGGGGAACCGCAGAAGCTTTCTTTTACTGTGCCGATATTTGAACCACATCCACCGCAATATTATGTTCATGCGGTTTCTGATTCTTGGTTGCATGCAGAGTCTTTCTACACGATCTCTTTCCACAATCTAGCACTACCAGAGGTATATTGCTTCTTGAAGTTTATATTTCCTAAATGGTTACAGGATCATTAGTACCTTTAAGTTTTCTGTAGGGTAAGACATAACGTTCTTCTTCATACAGGCACGAATGTCTCACACAGAGCTTCTAGACTTAAAACCTCTTCCTGTGACTTCTCTTGGGAATAGGTTGTATGAATCACTTTACAAATTTTCGCATTTCAATCCAATACAGACTCAGGTTTGAAAATATTCTGAGCCTATGATTTCCTTATTTTTCGTCATAAATGCTTGTATTCATCACTGCTTTTGCAGTTTACTGAAAATCATCTGGTTTGGCGTTGCAGATTTTTCATGTGTTATATCACACAGACAACAATGTTCTAGTAGGAGCTCCAACTGGAAGTGGGAAAACTATATCTGCTGAACTTGCAATGTTGCGTCTCTTCAGCACCCAGCCTGATATGAAGGCATGAACTCTCAATCTCCTAAGGGTGGCTAGTTATTTAGTTCCAGTACATGTTTCAGTAAAGTAGTCACGAATCTCTAAAATGATATCAGGTCACAGATTAATTTAGTCTCTAGTGTTCTGTTATCTTACTGAAGATGCCTAAATTTTGTGGCTTGTAGGTTGTTTACATAGCACCACTAAAGGCTATTGTTCGAGAAAGAATGAATGATTGGAAAAAGCATCTTGTTGCTCCCCTTGGTAAAGAAATGGTATGCGGCTATTGCATGTCATAATAAATATTTCCTTGAGCATCTATACGTGCTGCAGACTCATAACCCATGCTTGCTGCTTATTTTGGCTACTAGATGTTATCCCTAACACTTCCATTTCCACAGGTTGAAATGACTGGAGATTACACTCCAGATTTAGTTGCTCTCTTGTCTGCAGATATCATCATATCTACCCCTGAAAAATGGGATGGCATTAGTCGTAATTGGCATACTCGAAGTTATGTCAAGAAGGTATATTTCTTTGTCGATAGATTACTGTGTCGTTTTACCTTTTTCGTGAGCAGTAATTTATGATGTTCTGGGTTAATAGGTCGGCCTTGTTATTCTTGATGAGATTCACTTGCTAGGAGCCGACAGAGGACCCATACTTGAGGTAGAAGCTTTAAAACTGTTATATCTACCAATTGCTTAGAAGTTTCCAGTTATATATTGGCAGCTGTAATATCGCTATGGTCTTGGTGTAAAGCTGATATTCTTTCAGATACCTGATTTTTCAGAGTTTTGTGTTTCATCCGATTTATTTCAATCTACATTTGGTTTCCAGGTTATTGTGTCAAGGATGAGATATATATCGTCACAGACTGAGCGCTCCGTCCGATTTGTTGGTCTTTCTACAGCTCTGGCAAATGCTGGGTCCGTACTTAGACTTCTATGCCTCTTTGAATTCTGTAGGCTCTTTTCTATGTGTATTTTCGTTGCTTTTGTCTTCTTAATCTAACCATGAAACATGCAACTGAATGTTTGAGCTGGTATACCGTTATCCATGTCTCACTGTGCGCCTAATGATATGGTATGCTTATAACGTAATATGTGAACGAAGAACTTTCAACTTAAGTCTTGAGAAAATACCTCTAAATTTTTCTAGTAGCCTTTCTCCTGGTTTTCTTGGCAAGCCTAAGTTTAGATTTGAATTTGATGGTTCATTTTCATGCAGTGATTTGGCGGACTGGTTGGGTGTTGGGGAGATTGGACTTTTCAATTTTAAACCAAGTGTCAGGCCTGTACCAATTGAAGTTCATATTCAGGTAAGTTAATATATTTTCTCTAGATTGCGAACAATTAGTACCTTATAGAAAACTTTATTTACTGTCTCCTAGACTGTTTCCGTATCAAAAAATCAATCTCTTGAGCTGTTTAGTACTTTTCCAGTGGGTGGATTGAAGCTATGCAAGGCAACCATCCAAGCATGAGATTTCCAGACTTAACCTTGTGTTTGCTTTCAGGGTTATCCTGGAAAGTATTACTGCCCAAGGATGAATAGCATGAACAAACCAGCATATGCAGCCATATGCACCCATTCACCTACAAAACCTGTTCTTATATTTGTTTCATCTCGTAGACAGACAAGGCTTACTGCACTGGATCTTATTCAGGCATAATTTCTTATCAAACTCAGATACCGAGTCATCTTCTGACTATATAAACTCTAATTTAAATCATCGTTTATATTTTTTTTTTTCTATCAAATGAAGTTTGCTGCCTCAGACGAACATCCACGACAATTCCTGAGTGTGTCAGAGGAAGACTTGCAGATGGTCCTCTCACAGATAACAGACCAGAACCTCCGCCATACATTGCAATTTGGCATCGGATTGCATCATGCAGGTTTAAACGACCATGATAGATCTGTAGTAGAAGAGCTTTTCGTGAATAACAAGATTCAGGTAAGTGCCTCACCTTATGCTCTCCTGTACTTTCACCGTATTCATGGTAACACTTTTACATTACTATTGATGATGGATTCGATACTTACATTACAGGTTTTGGTCTCAACAAGTACCTTGGCATGGGGGGTAAACCTACCAGCTCACTTAGTTATTATAAAGGTAAAACCAGATCCTCTGCTATGAGATTGGTTGTATTTCTACCGGATATTATGCTATTTCTTTGATCTGTCTTTTTTTCTTTAATGTTGTTGTTTTTGGCAATGTTTCCTATCAGGGAACAGAATATTTCGACGGCAAAACCAAAAGATACGTTGACTTCCCTCTTACAGAGATCTTGCAAATGATGGGCCGTGCAGGGCGTCCGCAGTTTGACCAACATGGGAAAGCGGTCATTCTTGTACATGAGCCTAAAAAAAGCTTTTACAAAAAGGTCAATCTCAATCGGAATTCTTTGAAAATATTATATTGTTTGCAAAATTTTACCTTAAAAGATCATATTTCCTCTGCATGCAGTTCTTGTACGAACCATTCCCCGTAGAGAGTAGCTTGAAAGAGAAGTTGCACGATCACTTCAACGCAGAAATAGTCTCTGGGACAATAGGCAACAAAGAAGACGCAGTGCATTATCTTACATGGACGTATTTGTTTCGTAGACTGGTAAGCAAGCTTTACGTTTTGTCAAAAAGCGAGATACAACTCGAGAAATTGACTCTGGTCCCTACGAAAAGCTGCATAAAATGCATGATCAATTACAAAGCACGGACATGGAAATTCTCCACCAAGTTGATACCAGCAGCCAGATTATCTTTTTCCTTTCAGAGTTTCCCACTACTGCAGAATCGCCTGTGTATGAATTAATCTAGTTATCTGATGTAACAGATGGCTAATCCTGCTTACTATGGCCTANATAAAATGCATGATCAATTACAAAGCACGGACATGGGAATTCTCCACCAAGTTGATACCAGCAGCCAGATTATCTTTTTCCTTTCAGAGTTTCCCACTACTGCAGAATCGCCTGTTTATGAATTAATCTAGTTATCTGATGTAACAGATGGCTAATCCTGCTTACTATGGCCTAGAAGGTACTCAAGACGAAAATGTCTGTTCCTACTTATCAAGGTAAATATCAAAGTTATTACATTAAGAATATTTCTCTAATAAGAACCATTGTAACATTTGGTGTATGCGGCTGGCTGTCCTTGTAGATTGGTGCAAAACACATTTGATGATCTGGAAGACAGTGGATGCCTCAAAGTAACTGAAGACAGTGTGGAACCTATGATGTTGGGTACAATAGCGTCCCAGTATTACCTTTCCTACATGACCGTGTCTATGTTTGGCTCTAACATAGGTCCTGACACATCACTTGAAGTAAGGCGCTGATTCAATTAATGTTTGTGTATCAGTCCGCAAATCTTGATAATTCGTCTTCCTTCGTTTTTTCTTTTGGCTTTTAACCACTGCCCTTTAGGCATTTTTGCATATATTGTCCGGTGCGTCTGAGTATGATGAACTTCCTGTGCGGCACAATGAGGTATGTTTCTCTGTCTATATGTTTTACTGGACACATTAAAAGTCTTTCCAGATAAGCTTATCTATAGTTTTCGGTCTATATGTTCTTAATGCCCTCTTCTTCCGTAGGAAAATTACAACAAAGCACTGTCAGAGAAAGTTCGGTATCGCGTGGACGATAACCATCTAGATGATCCTCATGTCAAGGCGAATCTGCTCTTCCAGGTATGTACTTTTCAAATGACCATTCATTGAAGGATAAAACAAAGATCCAAACTGTATGAGTTCATGACTAATTATATAGTTCAAGATTGTGACAAACTGTTTAATGCATGATTTCCGGTGATCCAGGCACACTTTTCTCAGTTAGCTCTTCCAATTAGTGATTATAACACGGATTTAAAGTCAGTACTGGATCAAAGCATTCGTATCCTCCAGGCCATGATTGATATCTGCGCAAACAGTGGGTGGCTCTCGAGCTCACTGACATGCATGCGCCTTTTGCAAATGGTTATGCAGGTATCTCCTGAAGATTACTACTCTTTATCTTGTTCCGTTTATCCGCAGCAGGGTCAATACACATTGATTCACTCTGCATAGGGAGAAACCTTTAACATAATCTAAATCTCTTTCTAATTCTAGGGCATGTGGTCCGATCAAGATTCATCATTATGGATGATCCCGTGCATGAATGATGATCTTCTAGGATCCCTGACCG